>JAJOOS010007371.1:0-78559 GCA_029582725.1 Solanum chiquidenum
AATCTAAAAAATTATGTTGTTCGGTTATTGGTCTAGGTGTCCATTTTTTATTCAAACTTTTATCCCATATAGTTTTTTCTCTATCATATTGTTCATAGTTTGCATTATAATATTTTAAATTTTTTGGGTTTTTTATTCCTGATGTACTAGGTTTTTCATCCATGTCTACGTCTCCTGTATTTACTTCTAAATTCTTTGTATTATCTATGTTTGCTAAAAGTTTCGTATATGTTTCGCTTGTTTCTGAATGTTGTTCATCTAGATCATCGTCGTTTATTTCATCAATTCTTATTTCAGGTAGATTATCTTGGTTGTTTTCTTCTTCTAATTGTAATTTTTCTTTAAATTTATTTATCTCATTTGCTAATTTTATTTTTTGTTTTTTTTCTTTTTGTTTAATTTCATACATTTCTTTTAATATTGCCAGCTCTTTTTCTAGTTCTATTATTTTAGTATTTTTTACTTCTTCCAATTGTTGTACTTCCTTTTTTGCTTGTTGTTTTATTTTTTCAATTTCCATTTTTCTATCTATTTCTTCATTTTCTTTTGTTATTCTTATCATAGCAGTTAAACTATCTTCTAGTTATACCGTTTCTTTTTCGAACATCAAACTTAGATTGTCACCTATTTTCTTATATCTTCAAACTAGATTAGAAAATATTATCTTTATTTTTAATCCATCATAATTTTCATACGTTTTTTCGTCTATGGCATATTCTTCCTTATTCATTTATAGATTGTGTTGAAGTTTATATTCTGGATACATTTTATTTATTTTTCTTCTTATTTTTCTTCTTATTTTTCTTCTCATCTTTGAATCCAAGAGCTTCCTTATAATGAATGTGGGCTAGGATTGGCAGGTACTCCTTCGTGAGTTGAGATGAGAGTACGTAGTAGCAATCCTTATCCCTAAATGAATTAATGTGGGCTAGGATGGGTACTCCTTCGTGAGTTGAGATGAGAGTACTACATTCCACCACTTACACTTGTAGTAAAATAGAAGAAAGGGGTTAGTACAACACATGTACCTTATGAGTATATGCGAAACATGCTAAAAAGGACATTTGTTTGGAAGTTACTTGATAAAATCTCATGAACATCAACATAATAGGCACCTTACAAGTCACAACCAACAATACAAAGTCATATGCTTCACAATACATCATAAACATACATAACCCATTTACCTTTACCTTCTTGCCTTGGACCTCCACCTTAAGTAACCCTTAAGCAATACCTTTGTGCAATGTATGTGCAACGTCCCATACCATCACCCACACTAAGGCACCAGCCTAAAGTCACACAAAGTGCACTTACCATGCATACCTCAACCTTCACCAATTAATCACATAAGACATATAAGCACATAAGCAGTCGCTTCATAAAACTAGAACACTCATCAAATGTCATCCCAAGACTCACCTAAGTAAGACATGGTGAGGCAGCCCATACTACCTCTCCATACAACACCCAAGTGATCCTTAAAGCTACACAAGACAAGCTCCATTCACATCTCGACATAAATCGTTCATTCAACTTAATGCATTTAGATAACTTCATTCATTAATGACATAAAATCATCACATACATTCAATTCAACATAAGCACTTACATTCAATTCATCATGACTTAGTTTCACATTAGCATGCTCAGAGACCAACACTTTCATTAATTAACCCAATAAGACTCATTCATTCATTATCATTACTAGGACACACCAAGACCTCACTAAATATCTAGATGATGTCCCATTCCACCACCGATCCTAAGTAGTACACCCTTAAGAGACTCTAGTTCATTCATTCATTAATGTGGTGGAAAAGCCTTAACCGACATAGACCATGGAGCTTGACATGGAATCCCGGTAGTAACCCTTACCGGATGAGGGATCCCCACTTGCCTAAGGTAGCGTCATTCTTTTAGCCTTTACGTGGTAGAGACCACTAGCTAGTCCTATGTGGGCACATAGTTAAGGGATAGAAGGATTGCTTCTAAGTACCCACATCTCAACTAACGGAGAGGCACCCATCCTAAGAGTTGCTACTAAATACTCGAATCTCAACTACGGATATTAAGAATAAAGAACAAAACAGACAAGAATTAATTAACATAATTATTGAAAAACGTCAAGAGCTAAGACATAAACAGGAAAGACTTAATTAGAAAAACGTCAACAACGGTATGCCAAAAATCTATATTAACACAAAGAAAAATAATATTTAAGTTACAGATGCAAATACAACAAATTGAATATAAATTAAAGCACAATTTGTAAATGAATAAAGAGGAATTTGCTGTAGATGAAAAAACATATGAAAACCAAGACGGATTAAAAATAAAAATAAAAAATTCAAACTTAGGAAGAAGCTATAAGAAAATAGGAGAAAACTTAAATCTAATGCTAGAAAAATAAAGATTAAGTAAATAGTCTAACAGCCATGGTACGGATAGCAAAAGGAAACGAAGACATAGACAGAAAAAAGGAAATAGAAATAATAAAACAGCAATCAAAACGAGATATACAATAAATAGAAGAAACAAAAAATGCTAAGATAATTGAATTAGAAAAAGAGTTAACTACACTAAAAGACATATATATAATTAAACAAAAAGAAAACGAATTAGAAATAAAACTAAAAGACGAAATAGAAAAATTTAAGGAAAAATTACAAGAAATAGAAGACCCTAAAAGACTAGATCAAAATGAACCAGAATTAAGAATTGATGATATAAATGAGGATCACTCAGAACAAGGTTCGGACATAAGCGAAACATATACAAAAAATTTAGCAAATATTGAAGAACAAGATACAACACAAAAAATTACAGAAATAAATACAGGAGATATTAATGAAGATGTAAAAGCAAGTACATCAAAAGTTAAAGATCCAAAAAAATTAAATCCAATATATTATACAATTAATTATGAACAATCTGATAGGGACGATAGTATATGGAATAAAAGGTTAAATAAGAAATGGACACCAATTCCAACAACTACACAAAATAATTTCTTAGATCTAGATTGCGTAATAGATATAAATAAAACAATCCAACTATGGATAGGGTATATATCAAAACAAATAATAGATAATAAAATAGGAATGTCAGAACTACCAGGATACATAGAAAGGACACTTATAGGAACGGTAAAACTATGGTTACAAAACCTAACAGAAGAAAGTATAAAAACATTAAAAAATAATAAGAGAATAGATGATGAAATAGCAACAACGCCAATTGACATATTAAATAAATACGAAATAGCTATGAGAAATGAATTCAGCAGTACAACCACAGAAACAGAAGAACAAAATAAAGAAAAATAGTGAAATAGAAATTTAATGTTAAGATTAGTAATATGCAACATGTGTTATATAGAAGAATATACATGTGTATTTAGAGAATACTATTACAAAGGAACATATAGTACAGAAGAAGGAAAAGAAATAAGAAGATTATACTTCACAAAATTACTAGAGCCTTTTAGTTCAAAGATAATAAAAGACTGGAATGAAACAGGACTGCAAGATACTCTAGGAGCAAGAATAAGATTCTTACAAAAATGGTATTCAGAAATATGTGAAAAATATAGGGAAGAAATGAAAATGGAAAAAACAATAATAAAAAAATTGTCATGTTGTAAAGATAAGGTAGCACCCCAATTTGGATGTACCGATAACTACTACAGAAAGAAATACCGAAAACAGAGAAAATATAAAAAATATAAATCTCAATACAAATATAAAAAACCTAGAAGAAGGTACTACATAAGAAATTGTAAAACTAAAAAACCATATAAACCAAAGAAGAAACTAACCGAATGTACTTGTTATAATTGCGGAAAGCTAGGACACATAGCTAAAGATTGTAAACTACCTAAAAATCCCAAGATAAAACAAATATCTGAAGTGATAATAGATAATGAAGAATATATACAAATACAATACCTAGATTATGAGCCAGAAAGTGATGATAGTATATATGAATTATCCGAGAATGAAGAAGAACTAACAGAAGGACATAATGACTGAAAAAGATATACAGATAATAACCCAAGAAGAACATTTAAATGAAGAGTCTTCAGAACAAAAAAATATATTTGATACTAATATATTTGAACAAATAAAAGGAAAAGAATTAGACCTAAGCGTAGAAAAAATATTTAAGGTACCAATAATAAAGAATTTATTTAAAAGACAAAAGGAAGAATATTACGTTGTAAGTCAAAAAGAGCACATAATAGATTGTAAGTATACCAAAGGAAAGGCAAAAATATCAATAATAAATAAATCGATAATAAATAAAGAAATACAAGAAATTAAAGCTAAAAGACCCAATAAAATATGTACACTTAGGAGGAACAGAGATACTAATAAAAGCATGTTTTAGAGAAGGAATAGACCCATATAGAAATATATCTAGCAGACGATAGGATAGTAGAACCTATAGAAAAAAGCATAATAAGTGCAGTAAAAGGAAACTTAATATACCAAAAATTTAAATTCATAATAAGTGCCAATTATTCAGTAGCAATAAACGATAAAAACATAGATAAATCCCTAGTATTATATTGGAAAATGTCAGGAATAGAATTAGCCCCAGGAAGTAAAATATTCACAGCAAGATGTAAAAATCAATATGTACTAAGAACAAAGCATAAGATAACAGCGAAAAATAAGATAGATAGAATAAAAATAGAAAATCCCTTTGAACAAATTGTTACAGTAATAGATAACAATGATTATAGTTACAAAGAAATAGATATAGAAGTAGATTTAGAAATAGTAAGTGACAGAATAAGTACATCTAAACGAATAAAAGGAATAGATTATGGTTATGAAACATCTCAAATATCAAGAAAATCAATAGAATACCAAATGACAAAAGAAATAAAACCATACCATTACTATATAACCGAAATAATGGAACAAAGAAAGTACATTATACTAATAAATACTGGCCAAAAAGAAAAAACTATATAACAAGAGAGTTAGTAGCAGAAGAAGAAATAAACTCTAAAGAACAAACATGCCTAGAATTACCAAAATTATTATTAACTTTTGAGGAAACAACAGAAAAAAAATAATTATCGGAGGAATATTAATGTTAATAAAATTCAAAATCTACCAAGGAGATAAGAATATCACACTAGGAATAAAATGGTTAGAAGAAATGAAATCATATAACTTAGAAAATACACAATTAACCATAAACTATAAAAATAAGAAAGTAGTAATAAAAAGGACAATATTATGAAAATATATATACTTGCAAAAATAATAATAGAAAAATATTACAATAGATATTATACCCCAATGATAGATACATGAGCAGAAGCTTATATGTGTAAATATAACTGTTTACCAGAAGAAAGATGGAAAAAATTAAAAACACCAATAGTAGTAACAGGATTCAATAACGAAGGAAGTATGATAACATATAAAGCAAAGAATATAAAATTACAGATATGGGATAAGATACTAACTATAGAAGAAATATATAGTTACGAATTTACAAACAAGGATATGCTTTTGGGAATGCCATTCTTAGAAAAACTATATCCACATATAATAACAAAAACACACTAGTGATTTACCACACCCTGTAAACAGAAAATAGGAGCAAAAAGAGTAAACAACAAAAATAGGAAAACTACACCATTGATAAAAGGAAATGTAGCTTGTGAGAACTTCTGCCTTGTACTTATAATTAAGCATGAATAACATGTTTTAGAGTCTTCCATGAGAGAATTAAGTTAATTCCATAAGTGTTTCTCTTACCTTGGTTTGCAAATATGAGGGTTTCTTCAAGAACCCTAGAAGGAACTTTAAGGCTGCTGTTTTAAACCTTGAGAGAAAAGAGAGAGAGAGCCGGAGTAAATTCTCAATATTGTGTGTTAAAAATGAGTAAGAATAGCAGCCAATATATCTTATATTGAGCTTTCTTCACTTTTAAGAATATCCTCTAGAATCTCCCCTTTTTGGTCCATTTTCAGCCACTAATTGGTCAAGTAGGTGATGTACCTCTTTATGTACATCAAGAAGCTCAAAAGGTCAAACTAGGTGATGCACCTACTTGCTTTCACTTGGGCTTAAATATATTGGGCCTTGGCAGATTTGGCTGCTGGGCTTTAATTTCATTGTCATTTTAGTTAACTTAGTTTGTGCCTCAAGTGAGTCCATTAGCATAGGCCCAAATCTGATCCATAAACCTTGGCCTTTATAACTAGATCCATATAGCTCAAGTAGGTGATGCACCTACTTGGTCCTTTGGACTGGTAAATAAGTCAAAGTAGGTGATGCACCTACTTGTCACCTACTAGCTTAGTTAAGTCAAGCAAGCAACTCACTTATTTTATTCTATTTTCTAAATATTAATCCCTTTTGCTTTAACTTAGCACTTAACTTTCAACTTTAAGCTCAATTATCACCTTACTGTCTCGAGTTTAAATACTCCCATTAGAGTTAACTTGCAGTACACATGCTAAAACGTGCAAGGCATAACACCTTCCAATCTAGTTTAAACCAACGTTAATCATATATAAGAAGCACGGTCCCTCACCTATACTATAATGCTATGTCAAGTATCACAAGAATAGAACAAGCATATGCATAATAAGGGCTGTTACATCCTTCCCCCCTTAAAACATTCGTCCTCGAATGTTAGCATGGTTGTCTAGCCCAAACAAGTTCAAGCCTAAGTTAGTACTAATATTAATCACATTGAACATATAGACTTATACTTACTTGTTAACGCCTCAACTCAATATTTTCATCTTTCTCATCGGTCTAGAAGAGATGAGGATACTTCAATTTTATTGCTTCTTCGGCTTCCCATGTAACTTCTTCTACTTGTTGGTTCCTCCATAATACTTTTACAGAAGCTACTTCTTTATTTTTTAATCTCCTAACTTGTCGATCCAGAATAGCAATGGGTACTTAGTCTTCATAAGTGAGATCTCTCGTAACTTGTACATCTTCAGTAGGAGTAATACAAGATGGGTCACCTATGCATTTTCGAAGCATTGAGACATGAAACAACGAATGAATGGTTGAAACCTCTTGAGGTAGCTCTAACTCATACGCAACTTGGCCAATTCTTCGGATAATATTATATAGCCCTATATAGCGTGGACTCAACTTTCCCTTTTTACCAAACCTCATTACCCCTTTTATTGGTGACACCTTCAAGAGCACCCAAGCCCCTATAAAAAATTATAGTCCTCTCCTTCTAACATCCGCATATGATTTATGTAGACTTTGAGCTGTTTCTAGCTGCTGCTATATCACTTTGACTTTTTCCATAGCTTGATGAACAAGGTCTGGCCCAAATAAGGCAGTTTCACCTGTTTCGAACCAGCCAATTGAGGATCTACATTTTCTAACATATAAAAGCTTCATAATGTGCCATTTTAATACTTGAATGGTAGCTATTGTTGTATGCAAACTCAATCAACGGAAAATGATCATCCCAACTACCTTTAAAGTCTAATATATAAGTTCGCAGCATATCCTCAAGTGTTTGAATTGTACGCTCTGCCTGGCCGTCTGTTTGAGGGTGAAAGGTTGTACTTAAATTCACTTGTGTTCCCAAACTCTTCTGAAATGACTTCCAAAAATTTGCAGTGAATTGAGCTCCCCTATCCGATATAATAGAGATTGGCACTCCATGTAGCCGAACTATCTCTTTAATACACAAACTTGCATACTCTTCAACTATATAAGTAGTCTTCATCGGCAAGAAGTGTGCTGGTATGGTGAGTCTGTCAACTATTACCCATATGGAGTCAAACTTCCGAAATGAACGAGGCAAACCAATGACAAAATCCATGTTGATCATGTCCCACTTCCAAATTGGAAGTTCTATACACTGCATATAACCTCCGGGCTTTTGGTGCTCTACTTTTACTTGTTGACAATTTGGACATTGAGCCACAAATTTCTTAATGTTCGTCTTCATGTCCCCCCACCAATAAATTTCTTTCAAGTCATGATACATTTTAGTTGACCCCGGATGGACAGAATATCTCGAATGATGTGCTTCCATCATAATCCTCTTTCTTAATTCATCTACGTTAGGTACACACAATCTATTTTGACACCGAAGTACTCCCTCTTGCGTAATCTCAAATGCCTTTGTCATACCCTTATGTACATTCTCCTTAAGCTGTAATAGAATAGGATCAGTGTACTGCTTCTCTATCACTTCCACTACTAATGAGGATTCTGCCGCATTTTGCACAATAACCCCTTCGTCTGGAGATTCAAGAAGGTGAACCCCCAAGTTAGCTAGTTGGCATAGATCCTTATTTATTCCTTGTCTTTCCATAGACTGCCAATAAGTGCTTGCCATTATTTTATGCCTTAAAGCATCATCTACTATATTGACTTTACCGGGATGATACAAAATATCAATGTCATAATCTTTTAATAGCTACAGCCATCTTCGCTGCCTCAGATTTAGGTCCTTTTGCTTAAAGATATATTCCAAACTCTTGTGATTAGTGTATATGTCAACATGAACTCCATACAAGTAGTGGCACTACATCTTCAAAGCAACACAACTGCTGCTAGCTCCAGATCATGGGTTGGATAATTTTTCTCATGTGGCCGCAGCTGCCTTGAGCCATAAGCTTTTACTTTACCATGCTGCATCAATACACAACCTAAGCCCACTCCCGAAGTATCGCAATACACTACATAGCCTTTTGTGTTTTCTAGAAGTACCAATACATGTGTAGAAGTTAATTTTTCTTTAGCTCTTGGAAGCTTCTTTCACATTCATCACTCCACTGAAACTTGGTTTCTTTGTGTGTTAGCTTTGTTAAGGGTGTAACAATGGAAGAGAATCCTTCAACGAACCTTCTGTAATAACCTGCCAATCCAAGAAAACTACGGATCTCCATAGGCGTTGTAGGTCTTGGCCAGTTTTTCACGGACTCTATCTTCTGGTTATCAACCCTTATACCTTCATCGGATACAATATGACCTAAGAATGCCACAAATTTTAACCATAAATTTTGCATACAACTTACGATCACGAAGAATTTGTAAAACCTGCCGCAGGTGATTAGCATGGTCCTCTTCCGATCTTGAATAGACCAAAATGCCATCTATGAATACTATCACGAACACATCTAAAAATGGCTTGAACACCCTATTCATCAAATCCATAAAAGCTACTGGTGCATTTGTTAGCCCGAATGACATGACTAAAAACTCAAAATGACCAGACCGTGTTCGGAAAGCTGTCTTGGGTATATCTTTGTCTTTGACCCTCACTTGGTGATAACCCGACCTCAGGTCGATCTTTGAAAAACACCTAGCACCTTGTAACTGATCAAACAAATCATCAATTTTAGGGAGGGGATATTTGTTCTTAATCGTTACCTTATTCAACTGCCAATAGTCGATACACATTCTTAACGAGCCATCTTTCTTGCATACAAATAAAACTGGTGCTCCCCATGGAGACATACTAGGCCTTATGATTAATTTTTTTAATAAATCTTTTAATTGCTCCTTCAACTCCCGCAATTCTGCCGGGGCTATTCTATACAGAGGAATGGAGATAGGTTGAGTATCTGGAATCACATCAATACCAAACTCTACTTCTCGTTTTGGAGGCAAACTTGGAAGATCTTCAGGAAATACATCAGGAAACTCATTCACTACCGGAATGGATTGAAGGGTCAGTGGCTCCGCATCTATATTTTTCAGTCTCACTAGATGACATATGTATCCTTTGGACATCATCTTCTTTTCCTTAAGATAAGAGATAAATTTACCTCTTGGTGCCCCAATATTACCTTTCCATTCAAGGATTGCCTCTTTTGGAAAATGGAAATGCACCATCTTAGTTCGGCAATCTACCGTGGCATAACAAGAAGCTAACCAATCCATACCCATTATAACATCAAAATCTACCATTTCTAGCTCAACAAGGTCAGCCAATGTATTACGATCACAAACAGTTAAAATGCAATTACGATAAACCCTTCTAACTGTAATAGACTCACCAATCAGTGTAGACACTTCAAATGGCTTCACTAATAATTCTGGTGTTCTTTTGAACTTTTCAGCAATCAATGGAGTAACATATGATAGTGTATACCCCGGATGAATTAATGCATATACAATATGTGAAAAGATGGACAATGTACCTGTAACCACATCTGGCGAGGCTTCTAAATTTTGTCGATCCCCTAGAGCATATGTGTGATTCTGAACTCCAATAGGCATCTGTCCCCTACCCAAAGAAGGTGTTGATGATGATGATGCAACAACTGATCTAGTAGGTTGTGCCACACCACCCACACCCCTATGAGGGCAATTTCTTATCATATGACCCGGTGTACCACACCAAAAAAAAACATTTGTCCCAAACCTACATGCACCGAGATGATTCCTTTCACATTGTTTACAAGGTTGTCGAGAAGGCCTTGATTGGCTCGTACTTCCCTGCTCTTGATGACCCGCTATTTGTGAACCTTGGTTTTCACTTCTTTGCCCAAACTGATTGCCCCTAAACCCTTGAAACCGAGGTGGGGCACTAGCTGTATAGTAGGAAGATGATGGGCTAGGCTGTCTGTTAAAGAAACGAGGCCTACACTCACCTTGGGATAGTGTAAACTGCCCCATGGATCTGGCCCTCTTAGAATGCTTTCTGACTCTTGTGTCCTTCTTCTTTGCCTTTGATCCTCCAAATTTTGCACAAAAGCTTGCATCCTTGCTATATCCATATCTTTATTCAACGAAGCAATGGTACAGTCTCTAACCATCTATGAATCTAATCTATCCATATATCGATGAACTCTATCCCCCATAGTAGCTATTACATTAGGAGCATACCTAGACACGGAATTAAATTTGAGACTGTACTTTCTCACACTCATACTTCCTTGGTGGATAATGATCAAGGAATGTCGTTTTGAACCCTTTCCAGGTAGCTGAAGGTGCATCTGTTCCCCTAGATTGCTTCCAAGCTTCATACCACAATATAGCAACACCCTTTAATCTATATGCTGCTATCTCAAGTGCTTCTTTATCACTTACATGCATAACATCCAAAGTGCGTTGGATTTGATCTATAAAGTCTTGTGGATCTTCATTAGGATCTGACCCAGTGAATGATGGAAGGTCCAAATTAAGGAAGTCAAGTATCCGCGTGCCAGCTGCTCTATCTACACCCCTGCAATTGGACCTTCTTTCCTTTGGCCATGGACAGCAACTATATGAATCAATAATTGGACTGCGATCCTCAAATCTTGCTCGATAGCATTAATAGAGGGTTCTTGAGGTGCAGCTTCCTTTCTTAGATCTTCTGGAGATGGAGGGGTCGGAGAAATATGTGATAGAGACTCATCTTGAGCCTCACCTTGAACAACTTGACTAGGTGGTGGTTGGCAAGTCCCTTTTTGGCCAACCACATATACTCGCTTACCAGTACTTTTACTCTGTCTCGTAATCGGCATCCTTGCTATAATAAAACAATTTAGAAATTAGATATGAATCGCCTACAACATTGGTTCTATCGCATAATCTAAGAAATGAAAGAAAGGAGAAAACTCCTACACCTTCTCTGATACCACTTTTGTCACACCTCAAATCCCATTAAGACGGACAGGCACCCGATGCCCTAAAGGCCCGAGAGAACTAACATGCAACCTGTGCTTACTATGCATATAATTATGACAATCTTGTGACAAGTTCACATAGGATGCAGTGATACGAACCAACATAAGTAGACCCAAAACTTATATAAAAGACTTGGTCGTTGATGCCACAACTTGTTAAGACGCAACTGAACCATATACATAAGTCTACAAAGCCTATAAAGATGAAAAACCATAGAGTAGATCGGTACAGACCCCGTTTTACCCTTAAATACGATACAATACCAAAATGAATCTACCAAGGACTCAGTAAAGCTCTGAATCAACCTGGAGCTCACCAAAAGTAGCTGAGTGTCGTGTGCTCCTATTGAGGAGGTCTACTAGCTGGAGTACCAGTGCATGCAGCATGAAATGAAGCGTCCCCTGCGAGGAACGTCAGTACGAAAAAATGTACCGAATATGTAAGGCAATAACATATATAAATAAGAGTTCGAATGAAACCAAGTATCAATATGTGTGTGCATAAATCAGAACAGAAGACCACCTTTGTTAACTCTTAGGGGATCATGTATGTTACATTCTTGTCTTTATCTTTCTGTGTGTTATGATCTTTATAAGGCATGTGATATGAAGACCAGCTGATCAGTGGTAGAAGAGGATGACCCATGCTAGGCATTTTAACCCCTGGGATGCGGTCCTCATAATTACACAAATTGGGATCGACCCATGCTAGGCTTTCGCCCCTGAGCTTCCACCCTCCTTTACCAATTGGGATCGGCCCATGCTAGGCTTTCGCCCCTGAGCTGCCACCCTTAATTATACAAATTTCTTCACTTAGATTCTATCTTTGAGATTGTTGTTTTGGTGGTCATAATTATTTTTTATATTTGGAAATACGGACCAGTAGTAGAATACATGAAAATAATATTTGAATGTAGTAACAATGACATAAGTAGCTATGTAACATCAATACATTACTTGTGAGCTTAAATGACACAATTGACTTGAATGACTAAGAAGAGGAGTCACCAAACTTGCTTTTGCAAATATCATTTCTATACCAGCACATAGGAGGATAATTACACAAGTATAGAGTAGGAAACATATAATGAAGTAATTCTATACAGTAAGGAGAGGGGGAAATATTGTTAGCCATTTTGAGATCGTACATTGCCACTATGTTTCCTTTACTAGGAATAGAATTAGGAAATTCACTCATTGATATTAATTGCAAGTGTCAGATTTCATGTCGAAGAATATTGAATCGAATAGCCTTACATACCTTATCCTCTGACCAATACAACTATCACGATTCAGCCTCCCCTTTCAGGTTTTAATCTACAATATAAGTCATGATAAACTTAAATTAGCAGCTATCACACCATGAGCCTTGTAAAATTGTAACTAACTTTGACGGATAATGAGCCCATACAGCCCTTAAAATAATGTGTATCACCGCACCCTCCTTCTCTGGCCAATATATACATTATATATCCTTTTCCAAGATTACCCAAACTGCACCAACAACAATACACATAAAACAACCTCAAATATTCCTTATCATACAACCCTCATATGCGCTCATCAAGCCAACTTTGCTCTTTGGGAGGTGAAAGAGCGGTTGAAGCGCACATTTCGAAATGACAGCGTCGAAGATATATTTCTATATATACACGGTTACGATTATCTCGGACTGCGTTCCGGAAAAAGCATTGAGCTCACCACCCCCTTGAGTTCTTTATGACAGCACACCCATAATTCCTCACTTAAACTCATACATAAGGAGGAAGAAAATGGAGTAGTCACTTTACCTCAATTTCTGCAATTTCTCCTTATAACTTGAATTCCTCTTGAACTTCAAATTCCCTTCACACTTCAACCAAAAGAAGAAGAGAAAACTATCTTAATAATTAAGGAAAGTGAGCAGTAGCTTGTGGGAACTTCTGCCTTATACTTATAATTAAGCATGAATATGTGTTTTCCAGTCTTCCATGAGAGAATTAAGCTAAATCCATAAGTGTTTCTCTTACCTTGGTTTGCAAATATGAGGGTTTCTTCAAGAACCCTAGAAGGAACTTTAAGGCTGCTGGTTTAATCCTTGAGAGAAAAGAGAGGGAGAGCTGGAGTTAATTCTCAACATTGTGTGTTAAAAATGAGTGAGAATATGATAGCATCCATGTCAGCCTACTTGTACTAAAGTTGACAAGCTTCAATACAAAATCAAGAATATGTTTATCACGAAAGAGGTGTCCAAATTCAAGCCCAAAAGACAGAAAATTGGGCCACACGTAGCCCAATAAAAGAGTCAAAAAAGTTGAACGCTTACACGATGGTAGGTGTCTAGCCGACACGAATGGTTGTTATGGTTGTGGTAAAAGGTGTCGCAAAATGAGGGATTGCCTGATACTTAAAGCTAAATGAAGAGAGGTCAAGCAAGCTTATCCTAGTGGTTCGGGTTCCAATGCTCCTATGAAAAATTGCTTGTATGCTCTCTAAACAAGAGGTGAACAAGAGAGTTCTTCGGATGTGGTTATATGTATGTTGAAAGTTTTCTAGCTTGATGTTTATGCTTTACTTGATCCCAGTGCTACCTTGTCTTTTGTTACGCCATATGTGGCTATGAGGCCAATGTGCTCCCCGATGTGTTGGTAGAACCTTTTTCTATCTCTACTTCTGTTGGTGATTCTGTGGTGGCTAAGAGGGTCTATAGAAAGTGTTCTATTTCCTTGTCCCATAGATTTACTCTTGTTGACTTGGTAGAGCTTGATATCTTAGATTTTGATGTTATCTTGGGTATGGATTGGCTGCACTATTTATATGTTTCTATTGATTGTAGAACTCGTGTAGTCAAGATTCAATTCCCGAATGAGCTTATCTTAGAGTGGAAGGGGGGAAATTATATGCCTAAGGGTCATTTTGTGTCTTATCTCAAAGCTAGAAAGATGATTTCTAAGGGTTGCTTTTACCATATTGTAAGGGTGAGGGATGTAGATTCTGAAACCCCTTCTGTCGAGTCGCTCCACGTTGTCAATGAGTTTCTAGAAGTGTTTCCAGATGACTTACTCGGTATTCCTCCCGAGCGGGAAATAGACTTCGGTATTGATCTTCTCCCAGATACGCAACCTATCTCTATTCCTCCTTATCGCATGGCTCCATCAGAACTTAAGGAGTTGAAGGAATAGTTGAAGAATTTCTTGGATAAGTGTTTCATCCGACCGAGTATCTCTCTATGGGGTACTCCAGTTTTGTTTGTTAGGAGGAAAGATGGGTCTCCGTATGTGTTTTGATTATCGACAGTTGAACAAAGTGACAATGAAGAACAAGTATCCTCTCCCAAGGATAGATGATTTATTTGACCTACTTCAAGGAGCAAGTTATTTCTGAACTAGGTATGGTCACTTTGGGTTTCTAGTAATGTCGTTTGGATTGGCTAATTCTCCGGCGGCGTTTATGGACTTGATGAATAGAGTGTTTAGACAATACATTGACATGTTTGTGATTGTGTTCATCGATGATATTTTGATCTATTCAAGGAGTGAGAATGAGCATATTGATCATTTGAGGATCGTATTGCAAATCCTTAAGGACCAACAACTTTTTACAAAGGCAAATGTGAATTTTCGTTAAGGTTCGTATCTTTCCTTGGTCATATTTTGTCAAGCAAGGTTATGGAGGTAGATCCTAAGAAGATGGATGCGGTCAAGAGTTTGCCTAGACCTCTAACTCCTTCGGATATTAGAAGTTTCTTGGGTTTGGCCGGTTAATATAAAAGGTTTTTCTTTAATTGCCTCTCCTTTGACGGATTTGACTCAAAAGAAGAGTAAGTTTATATGGTTCGAAGCTTGTGAGAAAAGTTTCCAAGAGTTGAAAGATAGACTTACTTCCGCTCCAGTTTTGACCTTACCGAAAGGAACGTATGGCTTTGTTTTTTAATGTCATGCCTCAATAATTAGGCTAGGATGTGTTAATGAAAAATGGGAAAGTTACTGCCTATGCCTCAAGGCAACTTAAACTCCATGAGAATAATTATCCGACTCACGATCTTGAGTTAGTAGCGGTCGTTTTTGCCCTAAAGATTTGGAGACACTATTTGTACTAAGTTCATGTTGATGTGTTTACCGATCACAAGAGTTTGCAATATGTGTTTAATCAAAAAGATTTTAATATTCGCCTAAGAAGGTGGCTTGAGTTATTGAAGGATTATGACATGAGTTTTCACGACCCAAGGGGGTACCCTATATGTACCAAGGCACATAGAACCCCGAGAGGAACCATGTAAGCCACTTAGTATATCATAACATAAGTAGAGAACAATAAATAGTAAAAACGCATTTCAATTCCAAAATTTTCATAAAGGAAAGCGGAAGTCTAGACTTTTCTCAACTAGCCATCTATTAAATTCAAAGAATCAAATAGGATCACAGCCCTAACAACATAGTTCTCAAATGAAAGTACAAGAAAGGAAACTAGAAAATCATCATCCGTCCTCAAACCATGAGGACTCATCAAAAGTAAGGAGAATAGTCGATCCAAGCTTTGACCAAGTAGGGAGATCACCTCAAGTACCGGACCCTGCACTTATTGGAAAATGTAGAAAATATGGTTTAGTACAAAAATGCACTAAGTATGATAGTCATGCATAAAATCATGAAGACATGCTAAAAAGGGACATTTTAGTTGGAAATCATGCCCGTTACCAAGTTTAAGAATCATCATAAAGATTAGTGCAAAAGCATAAGAAATAAGCATATTCATCATATGGATCATCATGACACAGTAGAAACATACCATAAATACCCTCAAAGCATACTTGTTCAATGCATGAATAAGGTCCCATAATCTCACCCATTCTAAGTAAAGCTCCTTGAGTACCCATAGTTCATAATTCATATTCTAGTTCATATTTCATCATGGTGGGAATAAGTCTAACCCGACATAGACCATGTGAGCTTAACATGAAATCTGGTGTCATGCCCCCACACCGAAAAGAGGTGTCATACGCACTTTAGTTAGCTTAGGTGGATCCACTAGCTAAAGACCTATGTGGGAACAAAGTTATGGGATAAGGAGATTGCTACTAGAAACCCAAACTTAACGGAAGTTGAAGGTTTCCATCTCATGAGATACATGTTTTGGGATCCCGGACTTAACTGGCGTAAAAGGAACCCATTTGGAAATCCGAACTCATTGAGGTAAAACCTTCCATCTCATCTACAATATCCACTCGGTGCTAAGCATAATTCCCATTAAGCTCATGTTAAGTCTTATCTTAGGTTCATGTTTATGTAAGAATGTCTTAACACTCAATCCAACACAATTCATGATATAGTTCATAGATTCAATAGGTGAGAATAACCTTTCAACCTTACAATCCTCATTTTGTGAGAAAACATTTCACATTATGTTCATTATGTGTTCATGAGAATAGCCTTTCAATCAACACAACAACATCATCATAATCATGCACACTTCACTCTCAAAGTGTTCTTAAAGCTAACATAACATTCATAATTCATGCATTACATCATATCTTGCCTTCTCAAGGACAAATTTCATCTCAATCAACATATCTAGGATTACTACATTAGACATGGATGATAACATAATTCAATTCACTAAATTGCTATAAGCATAATCTCATAATACTCTTCTTTCATCAATTCACCCATATCACAAGTCATAAATTGGGAATAGGGGGATTTTATGGATTCTTGGGAGATTTCATCATAAAACCATAACAAAACATCAATCAAATCGTAATATAAAGTAATTAAATCAATAGAATTATTTTTAAAAAGGAATCCATGACTTGGAGTAAAACCCTAGCTTTTGGGAAATTACAAGTTTTGAAATTGAGTTTGGAGGTACTCCATGGATTAAAACTATCCATGGATGAAGGACTACCCTACCTTAGCGTTTATTCTTCAAAGAAATTGAGTGAAAAAGACCTCTTCTTAAAACCCTAGCTTGACTTTCTTCTTCTTCTTCCTTGGAGTTCTAGAGATAAGATTTTGAGGGAAATTGATTTTTATTTTGGGAATTTGGAAATTATGAGGGAGATAAATTGATTTAGGAGTCTTACAACATTATATAGTTAGTCAAAATTAATACAAAATGATGTCACGTAATATTAACTTAAAATAGGAAATCCCCATAATGCCCCTAAGTGAAACTGCCTTTTGGCAGTTACAGACCTCATCCACGACTGCACGATCACGGTCTGTGGATGGACTCACGTGGCGTGATGTCCATCCGTGGTTTGAGATCCTGTTGCCTGGTTTGCAAGCCTTGACCCACGACCCTTCACTAACGGACCGTGATTGGACCCACGTCCCATTCTTGTGAAGGGTGGTCTGGTTCAGAGACTAGGTTCTCAGGGGCTTGACCTACGCCCCTCATCCACGAAGCATGGGTGCCCTTCGTGGGTCATTGCGAGACAGCCTTTAAGAGGCGTTTCCTCAAGGACCCATGGCTGGTCCTTGGGGCTTAGACCTTGACGTTCAAACACGAAAACATGAATTTTAAGGTACGGGGAGGCACGTTTACGACTCTAAACCCAAACGTCAAGCTCTAGTTAAGTCTACTAGTTTCTGAGGTGTTTGTTACATTATCTCCCCCTGGGAACATTCATCCTCGAATGATGATCTAAGTAACTTTTGGAATTAAAGACTCAAGCCTAGCAGCCCATCATACCTGAAAAATAAAAATAGTGCACAATTCAAAAGAGGAAACTTCAAATCCATCTCCACATAATCAATACAACATAAGAAAGTAGGAACTACATCTATCAACCCATTATGCATGAAAACTCAACATTTCACTTATTCATGGGAGGAACTATCTTCTCAAACTAAAAGGATGCTCAACACACTATTATGGAGCCAATATACAATTACTCTCAAAATCATACCAAAGCATGTTCGTCAACTCATCTCATGAAGTCAAATATGCAACTCATACTAAATGCACAACAACATGAGGAACAAATAAATCATAAAAACTCATTTTCTTACTAAACATGAATTTTCCAAGAACATGCATAACATAAGGAAATCATGAAAAACATATACAACTCACATAACTCCCAAGACACTAAAACTCAATAGGAACTACTTACCTTAAGCTTGAATATGAGTAGAAGGAAAGAGATAAGGATATGGAGACTTCATATCGGCCTCGTCCTTCCAAGTAGCACCCTCAACTAGATGAATTCTCCATAAAACCTTTACGGATGCTATTTCCTTATTCCTCAACCTCTTGACTTGCCGGTCTACGCTTTCAACCAAAACTTCCTCATATGAGAGACTCTCATCAACTCCCAAACCTTCTAAAGGGATAATGGATGTCGGATCTCCAATACACTTCTTAAGCATGGAAACATGAAATATCGGATGAATCAGAGCCAACTCATTTGGAAAATCTAACTCATAGGTAACATTCCCAATACGCTTCAAAATTTGATATGGACCCACATACCGGGGACTAAGTTTCCCTTTCTTGCCAAACCTCATCACACCTTTCATAGGCGAGATTTTTAGATAGACCCAATCATTAACTTCAAATTCTAGATACCTTCTTCTAACATCGGCATAAGATTTTTGTCTACTTTGAGCCGTCTTAAACTTCTCTCTAATGAGCCAAACCTTCTCAATAGCTTCATAAACCGATTCGGGACCAATAAGAGAAATTTCACCTACCTCAAACCAACCGACCGGGGACCTACATCTCTTACCATACAAGTCTTCAAAAGGAGACATATCGATGCTTGAGTGTAAACTATTGTTGTAGGAAAATTCTACTAATGGCAAGTGATCATCCCAATTACCCTTGAAGTTTATAACACATGCCCTCAAAATATCTTCTAATGTTTGAATGGTATGCTCCGCTTGCCTATTTGTTTGGGGATGAAATATCGTGCTAAGCTTAACTTTAGTTCCAAGCCCTTTTTGGAATGACTTCCAAGAATGTGGAGTAAATTGAGTACCCCGATCCGAAATAATAGATAAAGGAACCCCATGCAGCTTTACTATCTTTCTTATATGCAACTTGGCATAGTCTACCGTCGGAAAGGAAACCTTGACGGGAATAAAGTGGGCTGATTTTGTCATTCTATCTATAATGACCCATATTGAATCATGTTGCCTTCGGGTGCGAGGCAAACCCACAATAAAATTGATATTGATCTCTTCCCACTTCAAAGTGGGAATTGTTATGTCTTTTAATAAGCCTCCCGGCCTTAGATGCTCTACTTGAACATGTTGACAATTAGGACATTTGGCTACAAATTCCTCAATATCCCTCTTCATACCATTCCACCAATAGACTTCCCATAGATCACGGTACATCTTGGTGGCTCCTGAATGAAAAGAATACCGAGAAATATGACCTTCTTCTAGAATTTTCTCCCTTAAACCATCAACATACGAAACACATAATCGACCTTGGTACCTAAGCACCCCATCTCCACGGACTTTTTAAGTGTCGACTCTTTCAATTCAACTAATAAAGGATCAAGGTCTTGCTTAGACTTCACATCCATCACAAAGGATGATTCGGAACCATTATGGACGGTAACATCACCCTTAGTGGAGTCCACTAGTTGAATACCTAATCAGGCCAATCTATGCACATCACAAATCCATTCTTTCTTTGCATCCTCTATATGAGCCACACTACCCTTGTACAATCGACTAATGGTATCCGCTACCACATTAGCTTTGCCAGGATGGTAAAGGACACTCATGTCATAATCCTTCAAGAGTTCTAACCACCTTCTTTGTTGGAGATTCAAGTCCTTTTGACTAAACACATATTGTAAGATCTTGTGATCGGTAAACACATCAACATGCACCCCATATATATAATGCTTCCATATTTTTAAGGCAAACATAACCGCCGCCAATTCAAGGTCATGGGTTGGATAATTCTTCTCATGGACTTTAAGTTGCCTTCAAGCATAGGCAATCACCTTATCATGTTGCATAAGTACACATTCCTATACTACCCTAGAGGTATCAAAATATACTACGAAACCATTTGTACCCTTCGGTAATGTCAACACCGGAGCGGATGTAAGTCTATCTTTCAATTCTTGGAAACTCTTCTCACAAGCTTCCGACTATACAAACTTAGCTTTCTTTTGAGTCAAGGCCGTCAAAGGAGAGGCAATGAAGGAAACCACCCTCAACAAACATCCTATAGTACCCGAACAAACCCAAAAAGCTTATAATATCTAAGGGAGTTAGAGGTCTAGGCCAACTCTAGACCGCATCCGTCTTCTTTTGATCTACCTCTATACCCTGCTTGACACAATGTGACCAAGGAATGCTATGGACCTTAACCAAAACTTACATTTGCTAAACTTTGCGAAAAGTTGATGGTCCTTAAGAACCTGCAATACCACCCTCAAATGGCCCACATGCTCATTCTCACTCCTTGAATAGATCAAAATATCATCGATAAGAACTGTCACATACATCTAAAGTATTGTGGGAAAACCCTATTCATTTAAGTCCATAAATGCCTCCGGAGCGTTAGTTTTCCAAAGGAGATTACTAGAAATACATAGTGACCATATCTTGTTCAGAAGGTCGTCTTGGGAATATCAACCCCACTCACTCTCAATTGGTGATAACCCAAACGAAGATCTATCTGGGAGAAATAACTAGCCTCTTGAAGTTTGTCAAACAAGTCATTAATCCTCGGAAGGGGATATTTATTCTTCATGGTCACTTTGTTCAATTGATGATAATCAATGCACATTCTAAGAGACCCATCCTTCTTTTTAACAAACAACATCGGAGCACCCCATAGAGAGATACTTGATTGAATAAAACCCTTGTCCAGCAAATCATTTAGTTGTTCTTTCAACTTCTTTAACTCTGTCGGATCAATTCTATAAGGAGGAGTGGAGATAGGTTGCGTATTCTAAAGAAGGTCAATACCAAAATCTATTTCCCGCTCGGGAGGAATACCGGGCAAATCATCGAAAAAAACTTCCGAAAACTCATTCACTACTGGAACTGACTCTAGAGAAGGGGTTTCGAATGCAACATCCATCACCCTAACAAGATGGTAATTACACCCTTTGGAGATCATCTTCCTTGCTTTAAGGTAAGACACAAATTGACCTCTAGGCATAGAATTTCCCCCCTTCCACACTAAGATAGGATCATTTGGAAATTGGAACCTAACCACCCAAGTCCTACAATCGATAGAGGCGTAACATGCATGCAATCAATCCATACCCAAAATCACATCAAAGTCTAACATGTCTAACTCCACTAAATCCACAAAATTAACACTATAAGACAATGAAAAGGGACAACTTCTATAAACCCTTTTTGCCACTACGGAGTAACCAATTAGGGTAGAAACCAAAAAAGGTTCTACTAACACTTCGGGGAGTATTTCAAACTTCATGGCCACCAAAGATGTCACAAAGGACAAAGTAGCACCGGGATCTAACAAGGAATAAACATCAATAGAAAAGGCTTTTAACATACCGGTCACCACATCCGTGGAGATCTCTTTGTCATCTCGGGATCGAAGAGCATAAAAGCAATTTTTCTTTGGAGCATCGGAGTTTGAACTACTAGGAGGAGCTTGTTTGCCCTCTCTTCCTGAACCTTAAGCATTGAGAAATCTCTCATCATATGACCGACCTTCCCACAACCATAGCAACCATCCGTGCCAACTAGGCACTTACCATCATGTTTTTTACCGCACTTAGCACAAGTAGGTCTAGTCATAGAAGAACCACCACTACTACTTCCTTGAGGTGTAAGGTTAGGCACCCTATCCTTGTCGACTCTTGGAGCATTATAGGAGTCTTGGTTTGAGAACCTTTGTCTAAACCCTCGTCGACCTTGTCCATCGGACCTAGCATTGGAAAAAATCTCATCACCGATTCTAGCTTTCTTCACCTCCATAGTTGCCTTGGAGTTTCTCATCCTCCATTTCTTGGGCATAC
The DNA here is from genome assembly GCA_029582725.1 of Solanum chiquidenum. Taxonomy (NCBI): domain Eukaryota; kingdom Viridiplantae; phylum Streptophyta; class Magnoliopsida; order Solanales; family Solanaceae; genus Solanum; species Solanum chiquidenum. The sequence continues at coordinate 22,590 of JAJOOS010007371.1, forward strand.
ACCATAAGACATGAGATATCTATATCATGAAAGAGCATTGTCGTATGACATTCTTTTCTTACAACCTTGGATACACCCGTCAAATACCTACTCATCATATCCCTTGGATCCGCCACCATAGCCGGAGCATACTTGGACAATTTAGTAAAATTTAGAGAATATTATTAAACATTCATACCTCATTGATGAAGGCTAATGAATTCTTCCACCTTTGCGTCCGTTATCTCTTGGGGAAAGTACCTATCAAGGAACGTCGATTTGAACACTTCCCACTTTATTCGACCTGCTCCCACCAGCCTAGTGTTCTTTAATTAAGTATACCATACTTAAGCCACACTCTTCAATTGGTAAGCGGCGAACTCCATTTTCTCTATCGAAGTCACCCCCATGGCATGAATTATTTTATAAATCTCTTCCACAAATTCTTGAGGATCCTCTTCCTCTTTAGAACCAAGAAACACGGGAGGGTTCATTCTTGCAAAATCCATCAATCTAGAAGCCGCGGAATTTTCATTAGGGTTCATAGGAGTCCCAACATCTCTATTGGATTGAGTTTTCATGGCTTAGGCTTGAGTTGTCACGGCTTGAGCTTGAACTGACATGGCTTGGGTCAACATTAGAAAAGCTGATCTAACCTCCACATCTGTCATAGACGGAGGATTGATTGGAGCTTGATTATCTTGAGGAGGAGCTCCTTGATTCGCATTCTCCTCTTCCACCCTTCTAGCATTAGCCCTGCTATATACATTTGATGAATACACAAGAGAAGGATTAGAAGGAAGACCATATAGAGTTAAACTCTATGGCACGACTTAAGAGTAATGAAAGAAGCGAAAATTCCTAAACATCTTATAGCCTCTCATTCATAAATGTGGCATGCTTCACACTCATGAACAAGACTCTACTAGACGTGGCTTATGAGACATCATCCTAGAATCATTCAAAACCTTTTTCTCTGATTACCAAGTTTGTCACGACCCAAGGGCCCCGATAGGAAGCATGTAAGCCAGTTAACATAACATAAGTATAGAAAAATAAAGAGTGCAAATGCATTTCAAGTCCAAAATTTTCATAAAGGAAAGCGGAAGTCTAGACTTGTCTCAACTAGCAATCAATTACAATCGAAGTATCAAATAGGGTCACATCCCTTACAACATAGTTCACAAATGAAAGTACAAGAAAGGAAAATAGAAAATCATCACCCTTCCTTGAACCATGATGACTCACCAAAAGCAAGGTGAATAGTCGATCCAAGCTTTGACCAAGTAGGGAGATCACCTCAAGAATCGGACCCTACACTTATTGGAAAATGTAGAAAATATGGGTTAGTACAAAAATGCACTAAGTATGATAGTCATGCATAAAATCATGAAGACATGCCAAAAAGGGACATTTTTGTTGGAAATCAGGCACCTTACCAAGTTTAAGAATCATCATGAAGATAAGTGCAAAAGCATAAGACATAAGCATATTCATCATATGGATTATCATGACATAGTGGAAACATACCATAAATACCCTCAAATCATACTTTTGCAATGCATGAATAAGATCACATAATCCCACCCATGCTAAATAAAACTCCTTGAGGTCCCATATTTCATAATTCATGTTCTTGTTCATATTTCATCATGGTCGGAATAAGCCTTACCCAACATAGACCATGTGAGCTTAACATGGAATCCAGTGTCATGCCCCCACACCAAAAAGAGGTGTCCTACTTGCCTAAGGTAGAACTAAAGTTTGTTAAGATCCACTAGCTAAAGACCTATGGGCACATAATTATGGGATATGGAGATTGTTACTAGAAACCCAGACTTACTTGAGGTAGAAGTTTTCCATATCATGAGATACATGTTTTGGGATCCCGGACATAACTGGAGTAAAAGGAACTTATTTAGAAAGCCGGACTCACTGAGGTAAAAGCTTCCATCTCATATACACTATCCACTCGGTGCTAAGCATAATTCCCATTAAGTTCATGTTAAGTCTTGTCTTAGGTTCACGTTTATGGAAGAATGTCTTAACACTCAATCCAACGCAATTAATGATACAACTTATAGATTCAATAGGTGAGAACAGCCTTTCATCTTAGAATCATCATATTGCGAGAAAACCTTTCACATTATGTTCATTATGTGTTCATGAGAATAGCCTTTCAATCAACCCCACAACTTATAGATTCAATAGGTGAAAATAGCCTTTCATCTTAGAATCATCATATTGTGAGAAAACCTTTCACATTATGTTCATTATGTGTTCATGAGAATATCCTTTCAATCAACCCCACAACATCATCATAATCATGCACACTTCACTCTCAAAGTGTTCTTAAAGTATATACATAACTTTCATAATTAATGCATTACATCATATATTGCCTTCTCAAGGCCAAATCTCATTTCAATCAACATATCTAGGATTACTACATTATACATAGATGATAACATAAATCAATTAACTAAATTGCTATAAGCATACTCTCATAATACTCTTCTTTCATCAATTCTCACATATCACAAGTCATAAATTGGGAATAGGAGGATTTCATGGATTCTTGGGAGATTTCATGATAAAACCATAACCCGACTTCAATCCAATCTTAATATAAAGTAAGTAAATCAATAAAATCATTTTTAAAAAGGAATCCATGACTTGGAGTAAAACCTTATCTTTTGGGAAATTATAAGTTTTGAAATTGAGTTTGAAGGGACTCCATGGATGAAAAGTATCCATGGATGAAGGACTACCATACCTTAGCTTTGATTCTTCAAAGAATTGAGTGAAAAAACCCTCTTCTTCAAACCCTAGCTTGACTTTCTGATGCTTCTTCCTTGGAGTTCTAGAGAGAAGATTTTGAGGGTAATTGATTTTTATTTTCGGAACTTGGAAATTATGAGAGAGATGAATCAAGTTGGAGATAAAATATTCTTAAAGGTGTCTCCATGGAAAAAGATTATGAGATTTGACCAAAAAGGAAAACTTAGTCCCCGATTTATTGGACCTTATGAGATACTTGAAAGGGTTGGACCAGTTGCATATAAATTGGCTTTGCCACCTGAGTTAGACAAGATCCACAATTTCTTCCATATTTCTATGCTTAGAAGATATCGTTCTAATCCATCTCATGTTCTTCCAGTTGAATCTATTGAGGTAAATCCTGACTTGAGTTTAATGAAGAACCTATTCAAATTCAAGCTCGAGAAGTAAAGTAACTTAGAAACAAGAGAATTCCCTTAGTAAATGTACTTTGGAGGAACCGTTCTGGAAAAGAAGTTACGTGGGAAAGAGAAGAAGACATGAGAACCCAGTATCCGCACATGTTCCGGGACTTGTGTAAGGTAAATTTTGAGATGAAATTTCTTTAAGGGGGAGAGAGTTGTGACACCTCGAAAATGCTAACAAGAGTCGCATGTTGATAAACCACTGCTTAATTACTACAATATGTTTTATTCTCATTTTTTGGGAACTTGAAATAATGTTATATTTGCAACCTTGCTTAAAATAATTGTCATCGTAATTTAATGTATTGTATGGGGGTATTTGCGTAATGTTTTAATTAGAAATATGTATAGTTTTAAAAAGGAGGTGAAGGATATATATATATATATATATTTGTATATGTATGCAATTGGGCAGCACACTATTATTTGGGCGGCCAACTTTTAGGGACAGTTGTGTATATCATAGGCACCTTTTGTGTTACTATATTTTGACACCTCCTCATAGGAAATTCGTCTCAGCTGAAGTATAAGTCCCTTAGAGCATTATCTAACCTTTTGTTCTTCAAGATCACAAGACAAAATCTTGGTCCTTTTGGCTGGAAATCGAGTTACACTCTTCTCTTTGGTAAGTAGTAAAACCTGTTTTTGAGATGGGTAGCGTTTAGTAGATTAAGCATATCTCATTCTGTAAAACTTTATATACTGTGAATAAATATGATTTGGAAAGATAATTAGTATATGTACAACTCTTATGTTTATTTTAAACTCTAATTTGGTTTTTATGGATTCGAATTATGGGACGCATCATAGGACAAGTTCTGTCTAGATTCTGAAGTTTGAAATCCTGTATGGACAACTGTTAGTGTTTTGAATATATCTTTTGATCCAAAATACATTTTGCGGTGATTCTTGGTTGTTTGCAACCTTAAGAGAGAGGTACCTACATCTTTCATGAAGAGTATACAGTCCAGTTTGGCCGTTTGCCATTTCAAATCCTAAATGCGACATGAGGCACTAGGATTGACAGATTTTACTGTTCTGGTAGCATAGTCGTATTTGTACAGGCTAGGCTTACTTGTGATGATAACCCTATTTTTACGTCATCATTATTGAGCTTCTAGAAAGTAAATAAGTTATTGAATTCATTGTTTAAGGTTGTATATTCTTGTATACAAGTTGAATACTTTGATACACTGCTTGGTCTACGGTTTGACTCGTGAAGTTTTGTTGGACTGTTTGTGTGCTAAAGAACTGAACGTGTATAAACTTGTACTTATACTCTTTTTACCTTCTGGTATATCCAAAAGTTTATCTTGGTACCTTGGTTACCCCTTGTCACTTTGCATTGTCGTGTTGGTATTCTCTAATACATTAAAGACGCTTGTGTAACTCGCCCACTTGTACGGATTGTTTGATCACATAGCACTCTTATTGGAACTTGTTCTTCTTGTGGCTGTGACTTCGTCACTCTTGGCGTGCCTCTTGGTTCGGATCATTTGCCATCTTGACTCTGGATTTTTCGTTCGTCTTAATAATAGAAGCTATCCATTTTAAGTACGAACTAGGAAGCCATTTTTAATATGGTTCTTGGTTCTCTTGATTATTGGGTTTTGACCCTTCTTGATGTAGGGCGTTGATCCTTCTTGATACCTGCTCATGCTTAGAGTGACGACATGATGTATATTGGGTGAGCCTTGTTTTTGAATCTCTTGAAAAGTTGTGCTTTGAGCATTCTTGACATTTAGACCTTTATATATTGAACTTGATATTCCTTGTATATTGTTTACTTGATTTACTGATTTTGTTTCGATCGTGTTGCCCTTGACTTGAGAATGATAACTTGTCGAATTTGAGGGCTCCAAATTTATAGTTTTTACACCACTAATCTATATGCTTAGCGATAGTTATTTCTATCGTAGGGGCTGTTCGCGATGATGCTTGAAGATAGCCATTGATGATGGAGATTTTGAAAGCCTTAAGGAAGATCACATTTGCATATAGGCATATATATTTTGTATAACCTTGGGACTTGTACATGATCTTTGTGTTTTATATTTACAGGAGATTTGAGGGCTGATTTGGTCATGTCACCATGGGTTGTAATATAAGTATGGTTATACGTTTTTATCTTTTTGGGGTGTGTAAACCCAAGCCTTGTAATATACTAGTTTGCTATATGTCTTGAAAGTTGTGTGAAGCATGAGCCGGCTGATTTTGGTACTCGGAAGCTTGTAATATTCTTGTTATTTCACCCTCGAGTATGAGGTTAATATATGCATGAAGATCTGGTCAGTTATTTGCTTAATTTTTTTTATTGGAGTTCATTAAGAATCTAATCCCTCTACTAGATTAAAATCAGTATGCCCTCATTAATCGATTTTGAATGTCGCAAGTACTTAATTACATTTCTTGTTTAAGTAGTGGTATCTCTACATTAATGGTTTAGGGTTTAGGATTATGTTTAGGGTTAGGGTTTATGGTTTAGGATTTAGGGTTTCGGTTTTAGAGTTAGGGATATGGGTTTAGAGTTTAGGATTTAGGGTTTAGAGTTTAGAGTTTGGATTTAGGATTTAGGGATTAGGGTTTAGTGTTTGAGATTCAGGGTTTAGGATTTTGGGTTTAGGGTTTAGGGTATAAGTTTAAGGTTTAGGGTTTATGGTTTAGGATTTAGGGTTTACGATTATGGTTTATGGTTTAGAGTGTCGGGTTTAGGGTTTAGGGTTTAAGGCATAAAGTTTAGGGTTTTGGGTTTTGGGTCTAGGGTTCTGGGTTCTGGGTTTAGGGTTTAGGGTGTAAGATGTAGGGTTAAGGATTTAGTGTTTAGGATTTAGGGTTTAGGGTTTATGATTTACGGTTTAGGGTTTTGAATTTGGGGTTAGGGATTAATTTTTAATGCTTAGGATTTAGGGATTGCGGTTTAGAGTTTAAGATTTAGGGTTTAGGGTTATGGTTAGGATTTAGTGTTTAGGGTATAAGATTTAGGGTTTGGGGTCTAGGGTTTTGGGTTTAGGGTTTAGGGTTTAGGGTTTAGGCTTTAAGGTTCTGGATTTCGGATTTAGGTTTTATGATTTAGTGTTTAGGGTTTAGGGTTTAGTATTCAGAGTTTAGGATTTAGGGTCTAGGGTTATACTTTTGAGTTTATGGTTTAGGTTTAGGGTCAGGGTTTAGGTTTTAGGGTTAGGGTTTAGGATTTAGGGTTAGGTGTTTAGGATTTAATATTTATGGTTTAGGGTTTAGGGTTTAGGTTTAGTGTTTATGGTTTAAAATTAGGGTTTAAGGTTAGTGTTTAGGATTAGGGTTTAAGGTTTATGGTTTAGAGTTTAGGGTTTAGGGTTTAGGGTTTAGGGTTTAGGATTTAGGGTTTAGGGTTTAGGGTTCGAAGTTAGGGTTTAGGGTTTAGGGTTCTAAGTTAAGGTTTAGGGTTTAGGGTTTAGTGTTCAGGGTTACAAGTTAGGGTTTAGAGTTTAGCATTTATGATAGAGGGTTTAGGGTTTAGGGTTTAGGGTTGTGGGCTTAGGGGTTTATCGTTTAGGGGTTGGGGTTTAGGAATTAGTGCTTAGGGTTTAGGGTTTAGGGTGTCACGCCCAAAATGCCTTTAAGGCGAACCGGCACCCGTTGCCAAGAAGGCTCGGGAGGACCAACCTGTAATCATGCTCTATCTATGAACATTTAAAGGTGCTGCCATAGTGGATAACATGTTTTCATGAAAGTAGACAGTATTAACAAGCCAAAAGACAGTGTACATGACTTGGCCGTTGGGGCCATGATGTCTACGACACGAGGCACGGTTACATTTCACTATACATAGTCTACAAAGCCTCTAAATGATAAAACACTATGGGCTTAAGGTCGGGACAGGCCCCGCCTTACACTCAACTACTATACAATACCAAAATACATGTTATAGACTCGGAAAGCCCCGAATCAACCTGGAGCTCACCAATAGCCGCTGGATGTCATGTTCTCCCACTAGAGAGATCTACTAACTCCTGTACCTGCAGCATGAATTGCAGGTCCCCCGAGAGAGACGTCAGTATGGGAGAATGTACTGAGTATGTAAGGCATACGAGATGGAAGCCCTCACGTGAGTTGAGGCGGGGTTTCTAGTAGAAATCTCTTGAGATGGATGCCCTCACATGAGTTAAGGTGGGGTATCTAGTAACAATATCCCTATCCCATAACTATGTGCCCACATAGGATATTAGCTAGTGGATCCACCTAAGGTAAAATGAACGGTCTTACCTTAGGAAAGTAGGAATGCCTTATTCGATGAGGATGACACCGGGATTCCATAAATTGCTCACATGGTATATGTCAGTTCAGGGTTACCCCCACAAAGAATGTTAATGAACTATGGCTTTTCGAGGATGCACTACTTAGTGTGGGTGGTGGTATGCGACGCCATCTATGCATTGCACAAGTAGGCTTTGAGAGGGGCTGTGGTGTGTTCCTTTATAATGTTAAATGAAATGAATGTGCTCGTATGATGATCATTATGAGAATGTTGGTTTAATGTGTAATGAATGAATGTGCTCTTAATGTAATGAAACTAATGAATAATTTTGACTTATGCTTAAATAAAATGATGCATGATATACTTGGATTGTATTATAAGTTACTTCCTTGTAATGACTTATTGAGTATGAATGTACCTTGTTGATGGTGACTTCAAAGGAGTACCTAGTGTGAGTAGTAGTATGGGATAATACCTGCACATTGCACAAGTATGACTTAGAGTTGCCCTAGATGATGGTCCTTATGTGATGATATGACTTACGAAATGTTTATGTCACTTATGTATGGGTATGGTGTAAAGATGGAAAGGTTGAATGGTAAGTTAACTTTTGGTGACCTTGATGTGGTACTAAGTGTGGATGGTGACCGTATGGGACGCTATCCATACATTGCATAAAGTATAGCTTGAGGGTTGCTTGAGGTGAAGGCTTAATGTGAAGGTGGTTTATATGATGATTATGTATTTAATGTGATAAATGACTTGTATGTTGGTTATGTTTGTATAATATGCCTCTTATGCTTATGTTCATGACGTTTTATCAAAATGGCATGCAAGCATGACTTTCAAATAAAATGTCCGTTTTAAGCATGGTTTTTGCATGGCTTCCATACTTAGTACTTAATTGTGCTAACTCATATTTCACCATTTTTACCAAAGTGTAGGGTTTGGAGATGTGATGTTCTATACTTGAAGGATAGGTTTCTAAGGAGCTTAAAGTTGAAGTTAGGGTGAGTCATCATGGTTCGAGGACAAACCTACTAGTTCCCTTATGTCTTTTATGTTATGTTTAGAGATTTTGTATGGTCTATGTCCAATGTTATAGTCAAAGTATTAGATGGTTTGAGATATGGTATAGAAAGTCTTCCCCTTGTTTTTATGAAAAATGTCTTCAATTGTAAAGAAAAGTTTTAATTCCCCTCTATTTTCCTATGTTCTTCTGTTCAAGAATGCTATGAGACTTGTATGAGACCCCTTCGGGGTCAAGTACGCCGTGTCACTTCCGGGGTGTAGGCTCGGGTCGTGACACTGTGTCCCAAGATTCTATTGTATTAGATGGTTTTTGAGACAAGTGTATTAGACTTCTGCTTCGTTTTATAAAGACTTTGATATTGTTGAAAATGTTTTAAATCTTACCAATTTTCTATTATCTTGACTAAATTCTAAGTGGCTTATATGAGGCCTCTCGGGGTCTTGTATGCCATGTAACGTATAGAGGGTACCCCTGGGTCATGACAACTTGGTAATTAGAGCATAATGTTTTGAAAGGTTCGAGGATGTCTCAAAAGCACGTCAAGTAGAGTCTTGTTAATGAGTGTGAAGAGCCCCACATTTATGAATAAGAGGCTACAAGATGTTAAGGAAACATCACTTCTTCATTACTCTAAGTCGTGGGATAGAGTTCAACTCTATAAGGTCTCTCTCTGAATCCTTAACTGATGGTCTACATGAAATGACTACTCGAAGGGCTTTTGCTAGAAGGAATGTGGGAGAAGATTTTGGTCAAGGAGCTCCTCCTCAAGCTCCTCATGCTTTGGTTGACCCTTTAGCCAAGGAAATGACTAATACAGAGTTTAGGACTTCTTTTAAAGTGTTGGGTCAAGCCGTGACGACACAAGCCAATAAGGAAGTTGTGGTGCCCATGAACCCAAATGTCGGTACAGAGGCATCTAGAGTTGTGAACGGAGGGTAGTTTAAGGGGTGGCAAGACAAGCCACTAGTCAAGGACCACAGCCACCACACGGGCCTTGAAGTCCTTGACGGATCGTAAAGCTAGTTGTCTAGAGGTTGCGTCAGTTTTAAGTTTAGGAGCATATTGGTCTTTTCAAGATTTCATTAAAACAAAGCTATGTCGTTTTACCCAAGCCTAGGACCCCTATATAAGTAATTTTAACCCCAAAACTCATTCAAGTCATTTAAAAAAAAACCCAAATTAAAACCAAAGTTCTTCCTCTCAAAAATATTTTTCTCTCTAGAACTTTAAGAGAAGAATAGTTGAAACTTGGGCTCAAGGTCAAGTCTCAATTCTACAGTATTGTGGGATTTGATACCAAGGTATGATAGTTTTATTCATCCATGGAATCCTTGCATCCATGGCGCCCCTAAGTTACCCAATTGAAAAGTAGAATTTCCCCAATTTGAGTTAGGGGTTTAAGTTGTGGGTCTTCATGAATGTTGATCCTATTGAGTGGATTATGATTTTTTATGCATTAATTGAGAGGATTCTATGTTTTTCATGATGAATTTCCATGTACCCATCCTTAACCCATGTTTCTAGGATGAAATTGATGTAAATGGGTTTTACTCCATGAAAGGAGAATTTATGGATTTAGGTGCATTCTTATAGGATAAATAACGTACATTATTAATTTCTTTGAGATTGAAGCATATGTGAGGATTATTATATGAATTTCTTTGAGATTGAATCATACGTTATGAATTATTGATGTAATTGTGGTGGAAGGGATAGTTCCCCACTTGATTTGCTTATGTATGAATGTGGAAGGCTTTCTCACCTTGAATGATTCTAGGTTGAAAGGATTGTTCATCTAAAATGAATCTAAGCTAAAGAGTAGGAAAATGATGAGGTGAGAGGTGATTACCCATGACCTCTAGATGAGAAGGATATGAGGAAATTACCCATATTCCTTAGAATAGAATAACAGATAATTACCCTTATTCCTTGAAGTTGAACAAGAGGCGACTACCCACGTTCCTATTATGTTAATTGGACAAGAGGCGAGTACCCATGATCCTTTATAGAAAGACAATAGGCTAATATACCCATGTCACATGACGTAGGACAAGAGGTGAATACCCATGATGATCCTAAAGTATGTTGGACAAGAGGAGATTACCCATGATCCTATAGTAAGAGGGACTAGAGGCGACTACCCATGATCCCAATGTTAAGGAGGGCTAGAGGCGATTATCCATGATCATTTATGGTAAGGCAAGAGGTGATTCCCCATGTCTATAAAAGATAAGCTAGAATATGTTATTATATGTGATGAGCTTGGATTGTTGCTTGAGGCTTCCATCCATGATGAGTAATACTAGTAGAGGATTACCCATGTCTTGACTAAGTATGAATTAAAAGTACTTCAAGAAGTATTCCTTATATGTTAAAATGATCTATTATGTGCATTGATTATGCTTATGACTTATGTTGGCTGATTCTCATGTTTATGTAATTTTTATGCAAGCTATCGTATCTAGTACATCTTCGTACCAACGCATACTCTTTCCTACATTTCTTATCTATAGTAGATGCAAGGTTGAAAATTGGTGAGTCCTGAAAGCATTTTAGGATTTAGCAACCATTTCCTTACGTTCTTTTCATTTTAGTTTTGAACATTGTTGTATGGCTTATGTCCCAAGATTCTATTGTATTAGATGGTTTTTGAGACAAGTTTGTTACACTTCCTCTTCGTTTTATAACGACTTTGATATTGTTCAAAATGTTTTAAATCGTATCGATTTTCTGTTATATTGACTATGCATGCTAAGTGGCTTGTATGAGGCCTCTCGGGGTCTTGTATACCATATTACATCTTGAGGGTACCCCTGGGTTATGACATAAAGTAATCTTGATTTCACGAGTAGAATTCATTTTCAATTTCACTATACCTAGAAAATGTGTAAACTTCTAAGTATATTCTTTCACACTCATGTTTCCTTAACGAAGGTTTATGAATTTAAGTACCTTTGCCTCCCTCATCTCAAGAGGAAAGAACATATCAAATAAAGGAACCTTAAATTTTTCCCAATCAAGAGGACCCGCATCAACCACCCTCCCTTCCTTCCATTGGTTAAACCAAACTTCAGCAACACACTTAGTTGGTAAGCGGCCAATTCTGCCTTTCCCACTGGCCTCACTCCCATGATCATCAACACTTTATACACTTCATCAATGAATTCTTGAGGATCTTCCTCAACTTTAGAACCATGAATCTCCAGGGGATTCATTCTAGTGAAGTCTCTAACCTAGTCGCCGACATACCCACATTTGTGTAAACGGGTACCACAACCTTCCTATTGGATTGAGCCGCCATAGCTAGAGCCAACACTTGAAAAGCAGTCCAAAACTCCGTATCACTTTCTCGGCCAAAGAGTCGATCGGAACTTGAGGAGGTTGAGGAGGAGCTTCTTTTTCCACATCCTCATTCACGTTCCTCCTAACATATTCTCTTCGAGGGGCAGTTTCCTTAAAAGCATCAGATTGGGATGAGGAGAAAGGAGATATAGAGTTACACTCTGTCGCACGACTTAGAGTAATGAAAGAAGTCAAGTTTCCTAGTCAATCTATAGCTTCTTAATCATACATATGGCACGCTTCGGACTTATGAACAAGACTCTACTCGACGTGGCTTATGAGACATCCTAGGACCTTTCTAAACCCTATTCTCTAAATACCAAGTTTGTCACCACCCAATGTATACCATAGGCGTAACATGGCAGAAAGGACCCTAGAGGCCCTGTACAAGCTAGTTAGCATGAATCATACAAGATAATAGAAAATCAAGAGATTTTAAAATGCAATTTTTATCAGAAAGAGTTTGATAAAAATGAAATGGAAGTCTACATAGTCTCAAAGCCATCTAATACACTAAGAGTGATCGAGACATAACCCGTACATCACAAATAATACTGAAAAGTAAGGAGAATAAGAAAAAAGGTTCAGTCCTAGGATCATGAGGACACACAAATCTTCAATATCTACTAAGTGATCCCTAGCCACGGAGATGCGGAATCAGAGCGTTGGACCTTACATTTCTAGCAAACGTAAGTCCAACTTTTGACCCTTAAAATTCCACTAAGTTTGTGACTCAACAACGAGACCTACCTATGGCCTGTGCATTGGACAACATACCCTACTGGTGAACCGTATGAAAATAGTGAAAGTTTGATATTTTGCAAAAAAATTGACTAGCCGACAATGGTTCAACCTACGGACCACTGGTGGCTGCATTTGAATTTGAGATGTTACATTACCCATTCCAAATTAGATCGGGGATCACATTTCAATGGACTTCGTTATAGGATTACCTCAAGCTTCTAGAGGTGTTGATGGTATTTGGGTCATCATGAATCAATTAACCAAGTGAGCACACTTCCTTCCCATTTAGTCTTCTTTCAATGCTTATAGTTTGCTCATGTCTATATTCAAGAGGTAGTTCATCTTTATGGGTTGCATGTGTCCATTATTTAAAATAGGGGTTCTCAGGTGAGTTTTAGTTTTTGGAATATCTTTAAGGATAAGTTAGGTTCTTGTATTAATCTTAGCACAACTTTCAACCCGTAGACCGACAGGCAGTTAGAGCATACTATTCAAGTTTTATAGGATATGTTGTGGGCTTGTGTATTGGACTTTAGAGGTCAACGGGATTACTTATAATTGGCAAGGTTTGCGAATAACAACAGCAACCATCGGAGCATTCATATGGCTCTTTTAAAAAATTATATTGTAGTTATTGTCACTCTCTAGTGTGGTTGTTTGATGCTTCAAAGCATAGGTCGAGTTGTAGTGATTTTCTTCAAGACGCTTTGGATAGATATCTCGTAATTAAGGATAGACTTAGGATAGAACAGAGCAAGCATAATATTTATGCTGATCATAGGTGTTTCCCTTTGAGATTCATACTTAGTGATCATGAGATTCTTCGAGTATCACCAAAGAAAGGCATTATTGGGTTTAGGAGGTAGTGCAAGCCTAGCCCTAGATATATATGGCAATTTGAGATTCTTCACACTGTTGATGATATTGTTTATGGGTTTTCCCTACCTCATGCCTTTTGAGCTATTCATCTAGTTCTCCATGTTTCTATGGTTTGAGGATATGTTCATGATGAGTCTCATGTGCTCCACTATGATTCAGTTCAGTTAGATGAACGATTGAACATGGTGGAAAATCCAATTGCTAATTTCACTATAGATATGCGACAATTGTGTTGGAGAACCATTCATGTTGTTCATGTCTAGTAGGGGCCTCATCTAGTCAAGAAGACTATATGGGAGACTGGGCAAGAGATCAGAGAGTAGTTTCCCTTCTTGTTTGAACCTTCAGGTACTTTTTGACTATTTACTTTCATGGTCAAGGGACATTTTAGTAGTGGATGTTATAATGACCCTCAAGGTCATTTTTTCTTCGTTGCATTCTTTTTCACGTTTAGAACTTTTCTATAGCGACCCCAGATCTTTTTTGACTTTATGGGAATGAAAGTTGGGTCATATTATCTTTCACTTGGTTTTGTTTAAGTTTTCATGTTCAGTACCTTCAAACTTGGCCTGTTAACACTGGTCAAAACATAAGGTACACGGCCTCAAAATACTGTTATGACGCTTCTATTAGCTCTAGAACATCAAGTTTGGTCTCGAAATACCTTTAGTGTGGTTCATGAGGCTTGAAGGCTCATTCTAAGCTACCTCATGGATTTTATATTTAAAAGTAGTTTAGGTGCGGGACCTACTTTTTGTCGAGAATACTTCAGTCGGATTCAGTTACTTCTTTATTGCATTCAGAATGCTGAATTTGGTGAGGTGGTGTAGTTAATATGCAGGCATGTTGTTCCAAGCGATTCTCGATCCTCCATCGAGGAATTTGGCACCTTCTAATGGTGCACAGGTGCACCACCATTTCACTTAGTATTCACATGCCTTATGCTGCATTTTTTAGCCTTATGCCACGTTTACAAAGACTAAGTTCTTGAGTCACTACAATCAAAGGATGGGATGTGAAATTATGAATAGGCGTGAAATAGACTTTCTATGGTGGCAAAGAAGGGCTAGGGTACTTCATCCTGTTGACAACTACAATCACGACCAAGGGCATGCGTTTGCAAAAGTTAGTAGACTTGTAATTTGATGCAATATAAGACCAATTTTAAACAACTATTCAAACATTCCAAAGTTGACTGTGAGAACTAGGAGACTTCAATTTGGGCATTCAACTAGCTATTCATCGATAATCAGTGAGGCTATTTATACGAGCATAAAAAAGATACGGGGAACTTGTATTTAATAGTCTTGAAGGGAAATAATAACCTCTTCAATGGTGAATTGTATGTCATTTTGAAGGAAGTTGGTTGGGGCTGTTTTAATGCTTTGATCGTGCCCATTCTTGGGGCGTAAGTTTCTTGAGCTCTATGGGAACAATTGAAGGAGTCAATTTTGGGATTTGCAACATGGGTCCTATAATTATATTTTTGAATAGTGATGAATATGAGATTTTCACACATTTGAGGACTGTTCAATTCAACAAATACCCTCCTCAACGACTGTTCATGTCCGTATCTGATGATAATTTGATATTTGAGGGCTATGACACCCAAAGCAAAAGGCAAGGAAGAAATCATACAAAAAGAGGTCAAAATGCTAAAATATAGTGAAAACCTGAGCTTATGATCGTCAAAGATAGTTAACGAATCACCAACTGTGCCTAAACTCCACTAAAATTTATAGTGGTTGATGATTTTTAGTCAAGGCGAGTTAGCGAAAAGAGAAGACATTAGCGATCTGCCAAATGTGGAAAGGAGAGGTCAAATTCATCACCAAAAGTTACAAATTGTTTAGTTAAAATGAGGGCTAAACTAGACGGATAATGTTGTCATCAGAAATTCACCGAACTTAAAAAATGGACTCAATTGAGTTTGCCAACTGAGGTTAACCACCTAAAACCTGAAGCCAAGAGAGACGAGCTGAAAAATATAATGGTGAACTGCCAATGAAGTAGGCATTCCCGACTAATGTTATCGATTAGGTTGCGTATGGAATTTTAGGCACATTTTCGGGGGAATTATGAATAACCCAAAGGAGAGAGAAAATGTAGCTTTTTCATATTAAGAAAACAGACTTTTGAATATTAGCTTAGAACTTTACTTCTCTTTTAGTTTTGGGTTTTGAAAAATCTTGAAATTGACAATTGAGGGTTCAATTCAAAGTGAATGTTGAAGATTATTGCTGATTATCAACACTTTAATGGCTAAAAGTATAATTCGTATAATTTCTTTTCATTTTATGATGCTTTTTTAAAACCCCAATTTTAGGAGTGTTATTATGGAGTTGAGTGTTACCTAATTTAAGTGGGTGTAGTGTCTTACTCTATTTTTCTATTGTTTATTCATGGATTTGAGGTATTTATCGTGGGTTCAATTTATTGCGTAATGTTACAAACTTAGTCCTAAATTAAATCTTTGGTTGATGCTTAACGGAGATTAATTGAAGTGGGTAAATAGCTTAATACTTGCAAATTGGTTTTGATTGATATAGTGTGCTCGAAAAAGAAACTGTAGTTCCATATCTAATTGCCAAATCTTCTGGAAAAAGAAATTTTAGTATGGTATTGGGTTGATTTATAGTTTCACTTAGATGAGACTGAAAGGAGATTCTATGATATGATGCATTGAGATCAAAAAAAGATTTATGTTGTTGATGATTACCCTGCATATCCATGATTATTTAGCATTACCAAACAAGATGTTGTACCCCCATTTGATGTTGATACAAACTCTTAAACCCCCTAAATCAATCGTCTCTTACTTGTTTAAACTAATGTTTTTCAGTTGAATTGTGATAATTGATTCCAGAACCCTTATATTATTTTCGATGTAATCATCCACCCATTTGTCCTATTTGTTATAATGATTTTTTCTCTTCTAAGCTTCCAAATTTGATTCTTTAATTTATATCACTCCATATACGATTTGACCCTGCCACAACCCAGGGGTACCCCCTAGATGTAACAAGAGACTTAGAACCGTTAAAGGAACCATGTAAGCCACTTATCATATAATAACATAAGCATAGAACAATAAAGAGTAAAAATGCATTTTAAGTCCAAAATTTTAATAAAGGAAAGCAGAAGTCTAGACTTGTCTCAATTAGCCATCTATTACAATACTCTTAGCTTAGTCTACCCCACACCGAAAAAGGTTGTCCTACTCACCTAAGGTAGAACCATACTCTTATTAGCTTAGGTGGATCCACTAGCTAAAGACCAATGTGGGCACATAGTTTATGGGATAAGGGGATTGTTACTAGAAACCCGGCATCCACTAACGTGAAAGCTTCAATCCTAAGAGATTGCTTCTAGAAACCCGGCCTCAACTAACATGAGGGCTTCCATCTCATTTAAAAATACACTCGGTGTTAAGCATTAATTCCAACGGAGTTCATATTATGCCTTGACTTAAGTTCATACTCATGGAAGAATGTCTTGACACTCAATCCAACATAATTCATAAGATAGCTTCTAGAATCAATAGTTGAGAATAGCCTTTCAACCTTAGAATCATCATATTGTGAGAAAACCTTTCACATCATATCATACTCATACATAGGTGTGTAGATGAGTGTATCTTTTCAATCAGTACACACAAGATAATTATCATAATCACTTTAATCTCAAAGTGTTCATAAACCATAAACATAAATCTCATAATCATGGACAATTCTAATACTTTGCCTTTCAAGGACCATAGATCGTATTCCATCAACACATCTAGAATTATTACATTAGACATTGATGATAACATAAATCAAGTAGTTCAGTTACTACAAGTATAATTCTATCATATTCTACATGCATCAATCAATACCCACACTTTGAGATCCAAATTTGGGAAACTATGGGAATTCATTTACTCTTAGGGAATTCAACATAAAACCATATAAAAATCATCAATATATCCATAATAAAACATAATTCAATCATTAAAAATGAATTTGAGAGGAATTCGTGAGATTGAAGTCAAACCCTAACTTCTGGGATTTCTAGCTTTGAAATTGGGGGTGTTGAACGGGCTCCATGGATGAATTATACCCATGGATGAGGAGCTACCATACCTCAGCTATGAATTCCAATGACATTGATTAGAAAAGCTTGTCCCTTCAACAATATATTAACCTTCCTTTTTCTTCTTCCTTTGAGTTCTAGAGAGAGAAATTTTGGAAACGGTTTGGATCTTTCTTTTGGGATTTGGAATTATGAAGAAGACCACTTAATTTGGTGACTTAAAAACCTTATATAGTTAGTTTATTTTAGTGTAAAACAATGTCAATTAATATTAATTAAAAATGGAAAACCTCAAAATGCCCGTAAGTGTAACTGCCAAATGGCAGTTCCAGGCCTGAACTATGGACCCATGACCTACAGACCGTGTATGGAGCCACGGACCGACCTGATTTGCAGTCTTGGACCTACGACTCCTACCCACGCTCATGGACTGACCCACGGGGTGCATGTCCCCTTTCGTGGGTCACTGTCTAGTCTAACCTTTAAGGGCCTCCTCAAGGACCCATGGTTGGTCCTTGGGGGTCGTACCTTGATGTTCTAACACAGAACCCTATTTTTTAGGTACGGGGATGTACATTTACGACTCTAACCCCCATGTTAAGCTCTAGTTTAGCCTACTACTTTATGGAGTGTTACATTATCTCCCTCTTGGGAACATTCATCCTCGAATGACGATCTATACACCTTACGGAATTAAAGACTCAAAACTAGCAGCCCACCATGAATGAAACATCAAAATAATGCACAATTCAAAGGAGGAAAATTCAACTCCATCTCAAACATAATCAATGCAACACAAGGAAGTAGGAACTACATCTAACAATCAATTATGCATGATACTCAATATTTCTCATATTCATAGGAGGAACTACCTTCTCCAGCTAAAATCATGCTCAACATATTATCATAGACCCAATATGCAATTTCTATCAAAAGCATACTAAAGAATGTTCATCATCTCATCTCATGAAGTCTCAAATAAGCAACTTCTACTAAATGCACAACAACATGAGGATCACATCAATCATGAAAACTCATTTTCTTACTAAACATGAACTTCTACTAAATGCACACCATAAATAAATCATGGGAAAAACACTTATAACACACATGACTCCAAAACACTAAAACTCAAGAGGAACTACTTACCTCAAGCTTGAATAGGAGTAGAAGGAAAGAGATGAGGGTATCGGGACTTCATATCCACCTCGGCCTCCCAAGTAGCACCCTCAACTAGATGATTTCTCCATAAAACATTCACGGAAGCTATTTCCTTGTTTCTCAACCATTTAACTTGCCAGTCTAGGATTTCTACAGGAACTTCCTCATAAGAAAGACTTTAATCAACTCACAACCCTTCTAGGGGAATAATGTATGCCGGATCTCCAATACACTTCTTAAGCATAGAAACATGAAGTACTGGATGAATTGGAGCCAACTCATTTGGAAAATCTAACTCATAGGCAACTTTCCCAACACCCTTCAAAATTTGATATGGGCCCATATACTAGGGACTAAATTTTCCCTTCTTGCCAAATGTCATCACACCTTTCATAGGTGAGATACTTAGATAGACCCAATCATTAACCTCAAATTATAGATCATTTCTTCGAACATCGGCATAAATGTTTTGCCGACTTTGGGCCATTCTCAACCTCTTTCTAATTAGCCAAACTTTCTCAATAGCTTCATAAATTGATTCGGGACCAATAAAAGCAATTTCACCTACCTCAAACCAACCAACCAAAGACCTACATCTCCTACCATACAAATCTTCGAAGGAAGCCATACCAATACTTGTGTGATAACTATTATTGTAGGCCAATTCTATTAGTGGCAAGTGGTCATCCCAATTACCCTTGAAGTCAATAACACATGCCCTAAACATATATTCTAATGTTTGGATGGTACACTCTGCTTGCCCATCGGTTTGGGGATTAAAAGTCATGCTTAAGTTTAACCTTAGTAGCATCAGGTGACCAAGTATGCGATCCTATCTGTGCATATTTCCCAACAGCACCAATAAAAAGTAAAGTACAAATAAGAGTTATGGCATTCAATCTCATATTGCAAGAAATCCAAGAATTTCTGGGGGCACTAGCACGAGCAAAAATGGTTGAAAAGTACCAAGCCCCTTTTGGAATGACTTCCAAAAGTGTGAAGTAAATTGAGTACCCCGATCCGAAATAATAGATAAAGGGACCCCATGCAAATTCACTATCGTACTTATATACAACTTGGCATAGTCTTCCGTCGAATGAGTAACCTTGATGGGGATAAAGTGGGCTGATTTATTCATCCAATCATTAATGACCCAAATAGAAACATGTTGCCTTCGGGTGCGAGGTAAATCCACAATAAAATCCATATTAATGTCTTCCCACTTCCAAGTTGGGATATCTATATCTTGTGCTAAACCTCCCGGCCTTTGATGTTCGACCTTAACCTGTTCACATTTCAGACACTTGGCTATGAATCTCGCAATATCCTTCTTCATTACGTTCCACCAATAGACTTCCCGTAGATCACGGTACATCTTTGAGGTTTCCGGATGAATAGAATACTGGGAACTATGAGCTTCCTCTAAAAAAAATTCCCTCAAACCATCAACATCTGTAACACACAACCGACCTTGATTCCTAAGCACCCTATCTCCCCCTTGGGAGAAAGCCTAAACAGACTTTTTGAGTATCGACTCTCTCAACTCAACTAATATAGGATCAAGTTTTTGCTTAGAATTCACATCCATCACAAAGGATTATTTGAAACAATTATGGACCATGACACCACCCTTGGTGGAATTCACTAGTTGAACACCTAGTCGAGCCAACCTATGCACATCACGAACAAATTCTTTCTTGTCGTCTTCTACATAAGCCACACTACCCATGGACAATCTACTAAGAGCATCCGCTACCACATTCTCTTTGCCGGGGTAATAAAGGACACTCATGTCATAGTCCTTCAATAATTCTAACCACCTCATTTGGGGAAGATTCAAGTCCTTTTGACTAAGCACATATTGTAAGCCCTTGTCATCGGTAAACACATCAACATGCACCCCATATAGATAAATGTCTCCATATTTTTAAGGCAAACACAACCGCCGCTAACTCAAGGTCATGGGTAGGATAATTCTTCTCGTGCACTTTAAGTTGCCTTGAAGAATAAGCAATCACCTTACCATTTTGCATAAGTAGACATCCCAACCCAACTCTCGAGGCATCACAATACACTACAAAACTATTTGTACCCTCTGATAAGGTCAGCATCGGAGTGGAAGTAAGTCTGTCTTTCAATTCTTGGAAGCTTTTATCACAAGTTTCTGACAACTCAAACTTAGCCATCTTTTGAGTCAAAGCCGTCAAAGGAGAAGCAATGGAGGAAAACCCCTCCACAAACTTCCTTTAGTAACCAGCCAAACCCAAGAAACTCTTGACCGCATCCTTCTTCTTAGGATCTAACTCAATACCCTTGATTTACACAATATGACCAAGGAATGCTACGGACCTTAACCAACGCTCACACATACTAAACTTTGCAAAATGTTGATGGTCCTTATGAACTTGCAATACCATTCTCAAATGGTCAACATGCTCATTCTCACTCCTTCAATAGATCATCATCGATAACAACTATCACAAGCATGTCAAGATAGTGTCGGAATACTCTATTCATTAAGTTCATGAACGCCCCGGAGTGTTAGTTAAACCAAAGGACATTACTGGAAACTCATAGTGACCATATCTTGTTTGAAAAGTTGTCGTGGGAATATACACCCCTCTCACCCTCAATTGGTGATAACCCGCATGAAGATTAATCTTAGAGAAATAACTAACCCCTTGAAGTTAGTCAAACTGGTCATCAATTCTCAGAAGAGGATATTTATTCTTGATAGTTACTTTATTCAATTCGCAATAATCGATGTACATTCTAAGAGACCCATACTTCTTACTAAAAAACAACAACGGTGAACCCCATGGAGAGATACTTAGTTGAATAAAAACCCTTGTCTAACAAATCCTTTAGTTGTTCTTTCAATTCTTTTAACTCCACCGAATCCATTCTATAAGGAGGAATGGAGATAAGTTATATATCTGAAAGAAAGTCAATACCAAAATCTATTTCCTGCTCGGGAGGAATATCGAGCAAATCATCGAGAAAACTTTTGGAAACTCATTTACTACTGGAATCAACTCTAAGGAAGGGGTTACAGATTCAACATCCCTTACACTAACAAGATGGTAAATACACCCTTTAGAGATCATCTTCCTAGGTTTGAGGCAAGAGACAAATTGACCTCTAGGCATATAATGTCACCCCTTCCATTCTAAGATAGGCTCATTTGGAAATTGGAACCTAACCACCCAATCCCTACAATCGATAGACGCATAACATGCATTCAACCAATCCTATGACCTATGGATCGTGTATGGGGCCACAACATGTACTTGTTGGACGTGGTTAATGGTCAGAGAACATGATTTGTAGGCATGGACCTATGGATCCTACCCACGCCGTGGCCTGACCCACGGGGTGTAGGTCCCCCTCCGTGGGTCACTATCCAGGTAAACTTTTGGGGACCTCCTCAAGGACCCATGGTGTGTCCTTGGGGGTCGTACCTTGACGTTCTAACATCGAACCCTATATTTTTAGGTACAGGGAGGTACATTTATGACTCTAACCCTCATGTTAAGCTCTAGTTTAGCCTACTAGTTTCCAGAGTGTTACAGACCCGACTCTTTGATACCCCCAAATTACACCTCCCTAATGAAGTATAAGAGGTCGTTGTCAAATAAACAACCTAACTGTTAGGTTAGGGTCAATCCCACGAGGAATAAGGTCTAGACTTAGGCTAACTTACGATTATCTAAGTTCAGTCAAACTTTTACCGAAAGAGGTAACAAAGGGGGGATTTGTATATAAAATAATAGTGTGTTGATTTGTTTAAATAAATAACAAGTAAACAGGATTCGCAGTTTGTGGTATCAATATGAGATGGAAACTAGGACATAAGTGTTCCCCACAAGCTGTTACCATAGTATTCCTAATAATAGTAACTTTACTCTAGTGTTAACATGCAAGGTTGATAAATTAGGTATCCCTAAGTGGATGGTCCTCCAAGTAGAGAATTTCACTATGCAACTTGGTCTATCTACGGGTGTATGCATTGCTAACACTTACCCTTAACCCCAGATTAGCCTTTACAATATTAGGGTCAGGCTATTAGATAGAGGCTAAACACATCAAAATCTTCGTTGTTTCACCCCTTTCTCATTCGTCACATCCTTGGTATGGCAAGTAGGAATGAGACGACTTCTAACGTTGTGCACCACTAGAAAGCATTCTAAACGAACGGATTAACAATACATCCATAAACACTATTCTATAATTACCTAATTATTAATCATACATTGTTAATTACTCATGGTTCCCATAACCCTAGTTCTGGATTTAGCTACTAATGCTTGAGAGTTCACAATTCATGCTAGGGTTAATAAAATAAATCATGAACTTACAATTAGAATAGATGAATACCGAAATCTTCAATTGAAATCAATAGCACATTACATTTATACCAAGCTTTAAGAATTAATTAACGAAAAATGTTTGCAAAATAATCCTCAAAGTAGAAACAAAGTATCCCAAAACATCTAACAACCTAAAAACAAAACATACAACTTATATTTATAGAAACTAAGTCTTAAACCAAGAAGGAAAAGAAAATATAGGATATTCCGGTCTGGGCAGCTTTGATCGACGGCAGCAAACGACGGATCGTGGATTAGCCAACGGTCCGTGGGTCTCCTCCTTGCTTCAGCAATTGGCCAAAATTCTTGGTCTTAAATCGACGGTCCTAACCTATGATCCATAGCTCTATGTATGATTCTTCATTTCTCCCTGTTGTTCATGTACTGGAAATCCTCTTTCTGATTCAATCGATAGTCAGAATCCACAATCCGTCAGTCAGAATACGATCTGTCATTGGCATTTGTGGTTCCACACTTATGTCAAACTTTCTTTAACAATTACTCCCACCTACGGTTCGTCTACTGATTGATGGCTCGTGGGTGAGCTCGTAGGTTGCCAAATTTCTTTTGGTTCAGCTACATTCAACTTCAACTGCTGCAAACTGATTTCCTGCAAAATTAGACAAAACACCATCATATCTAATAACAAAAATGCGTAAGACGCACAAAAAAATAAAGTATAATGCATCAAAAATACCGTAAACTCACGCTAAATCAACACCCTCAACTTAATATCGTTGCTTGTCCTCAAGCGACACAATAAACTCTAAACGACACTCATGCAGAAGCAAACACACAAACTAAAGCAATCACATGGCTTCCTCTATCAACTCTATCACGCAGTGCAAATCTTCCCATTTAGACTCAATAAGCTAACTCATGCAGATCAAAACAGGAAAGAGACAGACTAATAGATATCATCACTTACACAGTCAATAATCACCAAGATACCAACTTTCAAACAATGTAACTAGTGCCCTTAGCACAAATAATTTTTCTTTCTCACACAAAAAAAATGATAATTTAGCCTAAGGATTCAGTAAACACTCACGCTCAGAAGTCAATTCAGATATAGTTAGTTCTCAATACCATAGGCTTGCCCGTATTTTCTCTGTATTGACCTTCCCGATTAGTTAACTAGGATCACTATTGGGATTTCTTAGCTTGTACGTTGGCTCAGTGTCAAGTGTGGTACATTTGGATATTTTACTTCTTTTCTACCCTTCTTGACATTACATTGACCATTTACCTCGTTTCACAACTAATTCTAACATCGTATTATTTTTTGCTCTTTTTCTTGACTTATTTCAGTGCGGATGTGACTTTACGTTTTTCAATTCTAGCTTGATTCATTTTTGTCATCTTTTAATCAAGAATCATCACTCTTTTGTTTCTTTTGATTCAGTCACACCTTTTACTATGCTTTCATTTTTTTCTTCAAACAAACAACTCTTTTCATACCCTTTTATTTTAGTTTTCCTTCTTCATAGCTACCCACAACTTATGTATTTTCCATGTGTTGAGGTGCACAATGATCTAGGTAGGACTAGGACCAAGAATAAGTTAACTACTTAATTAGCCACCCTCAACTTAGGCTTTTGGCCTAAGTTAAGTTGTACAATGTCCAAGGAGGGACCAGGGCCAAGAAAGATTTCAGGGAAGGTGTGTTAGGTGTATTGAAAGAAATGGTATTCGTTAAGATCAATCAGTTGGATCAAATAGAGCATTTATTTCTTATAGTTGGTTCCTTTTAGGCTCAAGTGGACTTATTATCAACAAAAGGCCTATGATCATTTCCCAATTTCTAGTCTAGATCATCTTAGCAGGACTAACGGATGATTAGGAGTTGCTTCGCTGTGACAAACACCATACTTCTCAAGCAATGCGTTGAACAGCCTATTACAAAAGTGAGAACCTTCATCGCTGATAATTGCACTTTGTGTACCAAATCTAGAGAAAATATTCTTTTTCAGAAATGCGGTGACACTCTTTCCTTCATTGATTGAAAGAACAACTTCTTCCACCCATTTAGACACATAGTCAACTGCTACAAGAATATAGTTTATCCATTTTGAACTCACAAACGAACCCATGAAGTCAAGATCCCAAACATCAAACAACTCAATCACTAATATCAGGTCCGTTGGTAGTTCTTGCTTCCTTAAAATTAATACTTCTTGTTGAAAATGATCACAAGACATAGCGAAAATATGAGCATCTTGGTGGATAGTAGTCCAATAATACCCATATTGCAAGATTTTATGAGCATTCCGCATACCACTATGGTGCCCACCAACAGGGAAAGCATCATTAATTTCGACTCCATCTTCTAACTTGATAATGGCTTCTTCTTCTAACTTCGACAAGTGGTCATCAACTTGATTTTCTGTTCCCTTTCTATCTTTAACTTCAAAGTCAAATTCTTGCAGCAATAATACCCATCTAATAAGTCTTGGTTTTGCATCTTTCTTAGCCATAAGATACCTCAATGCGAAATGATCAATATGCACAAAGACTTTAGTGCCAAGAAAATAGGATCTAAACTTCTCAAATGTGAAAACCACAACAAGCAATTCTTGTTCAGTAACAATATAGTTCTTTTGAGCGATGTTCAACACTTTGATCGCATAGTAAATAGGATGAAGAATTTTCTCTTACCTCTGTCCCAATTCTACGCCAACCGTCACCCCATTCACATCACACATTACTTCAAATGGTTGTCCCCATGTAACACCCCATTGCTTAGTAGGTTAACTAGGGCTATGTTAGAAGGCAACAATTCAAGGGCAACGGGCTCTTGTTAAAGGGATTTTTCTAGAAGGAATGAGGAAGACAATGCGAATCAAGGAGCTCCTCCTCAAGTTCCGGTTGATCCTTTGGTTGAGAATGTAACAAATGTGAAGTTTAGGGTGGCTATTCAAGTATTGACTCAAGTCATGACGTTTCAGGCCAATAGAGAGGTTTTACCTCCCGTGAACCCTAATGTAAATTCGGTGGCTTCAAGAGTAAGGGACTTGGCAAGGATGAACCCTCTGGAATTTTATGGCTCCAAAGTGGAGGAAGATCCTCAAGACTTTATCAACAAGGTCTATAAGGTACTTGCTATTATGGGGGTAACTCCGGTAGAGAAGGAAGAGTTGGCCACTTATCAATTGAAAGGTGTCGCTCAAGTGTGGTATAACTAATGGAAGATCCTCAAGAGTTTATGAACCCTCTGGAATTTTATGGCTCCAAAGTGGAGGAAGATCCTCAAGTGGGAAATGTTTAAATCGGCATTTCTTGATAGGTTTTTTCCCCTTGAGTTGAGGGAAGCTAAGAGGCAAGAGTTCATTAACCTTCATCAAGGAAGTATGAGTGTGAGGGATTATTATTCTCTAAAGTTCACCCAACTATCCAAGCACGCTCAAACTATAGTGGCGAATTCAAGGGCTAAGATGAATAAATTTGTGATGGAGTGTTCGACATGGTAGTCAAAGAATGTCGTACGAAAATGCTTGTCCAATATATGGATATTTCACGTCTCATGGTGAATGCCCAACAAATGGAGGAACAGAACCTCAAGGAAAAGAATAGGTAGGTAAACTAGGACCGCTGACGGGAACTTCTCCAATGTAAGGTCCAATGGACAAGGTCGACCTAGATTTAAACAAAGATTTTCTAGTAAAGGTTCCTCCAACGCTCCTCCAAAGGTCTTTAAGGATAGGGTGTCCAACCCTAAACCTCAAGGAGGTAATGTTAGTGGATCTTCTATGGCTAGGCCTACTTGTGTGAAATGTGGGAAGAAACATGATGGTAAGTGCCTAGCCGGCACGGATGGTTGCTTTGGTTGTGTAAAAAGTGGGGACAAAATGAGAGATTGCACAATGCTTAAGGTTCAAGGAAGAGAGAGCAAGCAAACTCCTCCTAGTCGTTCGTACTCCAATGCTCCCGAGCAAATCCGCTTCTATGCTCTCCAAAACCGAGGTGACCAAGAGAGATTCGCAAAACATAGTCACTGGTATGTTAAATGTTTTCCATATAGATGTGTATGCCTTGTTGGATCCCGGTGCTATTTTGTCATTTGTGACACCATATTTGGCGATGAGATTTGATGTGCTCCATGATGTGTTGTTAGAACCTTTTTTTGACTCTGCCCCTGTTGGTGATTCTTTTTTGGCTAAGAGGGTCTATAGAAGATGTCCTGTTTGCTTATCCCATAGAGTTA
This sequence comes from Solanum chiquidenum, assembly GCA_029582725.1. Taxonomy (NCBI): domain Eukaryota; kingdom Viridiplantae; phylum Streptophyta; class Magnoliopsida; order Solanales; family Solanaceae; genus Solanum; species Solanum chiquidenum. The sequence goes on from JAJOOS010007371.1 coordinate 49,855, forward strand.
CTCTTGTTGATTTAGTAGACCTTGACATGTTAGACTTTGATGTTATCTTGGGTATGGATTGGTTGCATACATGTTATGATTCTATAGATTGTAGAACCTGATTCGTCAAGTTTCAATTCCCAAATGAGCCTATCCTAGAGTGGAAGGGGGGAAATTATATGGCTAGAGGTAAATTTGTGTCATATCTTAAAGCTAGGAAGATAATTTCGAAATGTTGCTTTTACCATCTTGTTAGGGTGAGGGATGTAGATTCTGAAACCCCTACTCTTGAGTCGATCCCTCTTGTAAATGAGTTTTCAGAAGTATTCCCAGATGACTTACCCGATATTCCTCCTGAGCAGGAAATAAACTTCGCTATTGACCTTTTCCCAAATACACAACCTATCTCTATTCCTCCTTCTAGAATGGCTCCGGTTGAGTTAAAAGAGTTGAAAGAACAGTTATAGGACTTATTGGATAAGGGCTTCATCCTACCTAGTATCTTTCCATGGGGTGATTCGGTGTTGTTTGTTAGAAAGAAAGATGGGTCTCTTCGAATGTGCATTGATTATCGTTAATTGAATAAAGTGACCATTAAGAACAAATATCCTCTTCCAAGGATACATGACTTGTTTGACCAACTTCAAGGGGATAGTCATTTTTTTAAGATTGATCTTTGTTCAAGTTATCACCAATTGAGGGTGAGAGGGGTTGATATTCCAAAGATGACTTATATAACTCAGTATGGCCATTATAAATTCTTAGTGATGTCGTTTAGTTTAACTAACGCTCCGGCGACATTTATGGACCTGATAAATAGAGTATTTCGGCAATACCTAGACATGTTTGTGATTTTTTTTATCGATGATGTTTGATCTATTCAAGAAGTGAGAATGAGCACGTTGATCATTTGAAGATGATATTGCAAGTTATTAAGGGCCAACAACTTCTTGCAAAGTTTAGCTAGTGTGAATTTGGTTCAAGGTTTGTGGCTTTTCCTTGGTCATATTGTGTCTAAAAAGGGTGTTGATATAGATCGTAAGAATGGATGCGGTCAAGAGTTGGCCTACACGTCTAACTCCTTCAGACATTAGAAACTTCTTGGGTTTGGCCATTTATTATAGAAGGTTTGTTAAGGGACTTTCTTCCATTGCTTCTGCTTTGACGGCTTTGATGCAATAGAAGGCTATGTTTTTTGGTCGGAAGCTTGTGAGAAAAGTTTCCGAGAGTTGAAAGATAGACTTACTTCCTCTCCGGTGTTGACTTTACCGAAGTGTACGGATGGCTTTGTGGTGTATTTTAATGCCTCTAGAGTTGGATTGGGATGTGTGCTTATGCAAAATGGTAAGTGATTGCCTATGCTTCAAGGCAACTTAAAGTCCATGAGAATAATTATCCTACCCATGACCTTGAGTTAGTGGCGATTGTATTTGCCTTAAAGATTTGGAGGCATTATTTGTTTGGATTGCATGTTTATGTGTTCATCGATCATAACGGTTTGCAATACGTGTTTAGTCAAAAGGACTTGAATCTTCTCCAAAGTAAGTTTCTAGAATTATTGAAGGACTATGACATGAGTGTTCTTTACCACCCCGGTAAGGCAACTGTGGTAGCGGATGCTCTTAGTCGGTTGTCTATGGGTAGTGTGGCTCATGTTGATGATGATAAGAAAGAGTTGGTTCGAGATGTTCATAGGTTGGCCCGGTTAGGTGTTCAATTAGTGGACTTCACCAAGGGTGGTGTTATCGTTCACAATGGGTCCGAATCGTCTTTCGTAGCGGATGTGAAATCTAAACAAGGTCTTGATCCTATTTGGGTTGAATTGAAAGAGGCGGTGCTTAATAAATCCATTGAGGCTTTCTCCCAAGGAGGAGATGGTGTTTTTAGATACCAAGGGTGGTTGTGTGTTCCTAGTGTTGATGACTTGAGGGAACCAATTTTGTCGGTAGCCATAGTTCACGGTATTCTATTCACCCGGGATCTACCTAGATGTATTGTTATTTACGAGAGGTCCATTGGTGGAATGGGATGAAGAAGGACAGTGCGAGATTTATGTCTAGGTGTCCTAATTGTCAACAAGTTATGGTTGAGCATCCAAGGCCGGGAGGATTATCCCAATATATAGTATTCCCACTTGGAAGTGGGAAGATGTAAACATGGACTTTATTGTGGGTTTGCCTCGCACCCGGAGACAACATGATTCTATTTAGATCTTTACAGATTGGGTGAAAAAATCAGCTCACTTCATTCCCGTCAAGGTTTCTTTTTCTATGGAAGACTATGCTAAGTTATATATAAGTGAAATGGTGAAATTGCATGTAGTTCCTTTATCCATTTTTTCCGATCGGGGTACTCAATTCACTTCTCACTTTTTGGAAGTCATTCCAAAAATGTCTTGGCACTAAGGTTAATCTTGGCACAAATTTTCATCCCCAAACCGATGGGCAAGCGGAGAGTATTATCCAAACGTTGGAAAATATGTTAAGGGCATGCGTAGTTGACTTCAAGGGTAATTAGGATGACCACTTTCCATTGATAGAATTTTCCTACAATAATAGCTATCACTCAAGTATCAGTATGGCTCCCTTTGAAGCCTTGTATGGTAGGAGATGTAGGTCTCCCGTTGGTTGGTTTGAGGTGGGTGAAGTTGTCCTACTACGTCACACATTGGTTCATGAGGCCATTGAGAAGGTCCAACCCATTAGAGTGAGGTTGAGAATAGCTCAAAGTTGGCAAAAGTCTTATGCCGATGTGAGGAGAAGGGATATAGTATTTGTGGTTAATTATTGGATCTATCTAAAAATATCTCCCATGAAGGGTGTGATGAGGTTCGGAAAGAAGGGAAAACTTAGTTCCCGGTATGTAGGTCCATACCAAATTTTGAAACGTGTTGGGAAGGTTGCTTATGAACTTGATTTGCCAAATGAGTTAGCTCTGGTGCATCCGGTATTCCATATGTCTATGCTTAAGAACTGTATTGGAGACCCGACGTCCATAATTCCCCTAGAAGGGTTGGGAGTTGACGAAAGTATTTCAAAGGAAGAGGTTCCGATATAGATCCTAGACCGGCAAATCAAGAAATTGAGAAACAAGGAAATAGCTTCCGTTAAGGTATTATGGAGGAATCAAATGGTTGAGGTTGCTACTTGGGAGGCCGAGGCAACATGAAGTCCTGATATCCTCGTCTTTTTCCATCCACTCCTATTCTAGCTTGAGGTAATTTGCTCCTCTTGAGTTTTCCTTGTTTTGGAAGTCAAGTGTGTTTTATGTGTTTTCCATGATTTCCTATTTTATGCATGTTCATAAGAACTTTATGTTTAGAAAGAAAATGAGTTTTATCTGATTGATTTTCTTCATGTTGTTGTGCATTGCGTATGAATTCCCTATATGCTTCATGAGATGAATTGATCAACATGCTTTATATGTATATGTCTTTTTGAGAGTAAATTACATAACAGCTCCATGAGATGGTGTTGAGCATGCTTTTAGCTTGGAGAAGGTAATTCCTCCTAAGAACATGAGAAGTGTTGAGAGTTCCTGCATAATGGGTTGTTAGGTATAGTTTCTACTTCCTTGTGATTCATTGAGTATGTTTGAGTTTGAGTTGATGTTTCCTCCTTTTATTTGTGCATTGTTAAGATGTTGCATGCATGATGGACTGCAAGTCTTCAGTCTTTACCTCCGTAAGGTGTCTAGATCTCCATTCGAGGACGAATGTCCCCAAGGGGGAGATATTGTAACACCCCACATCTTAGTAGGTTAACTAGGGCTAAGTGAGAAGGCAACCAGTCAAGGGTAAGGGGCAAGGACTAAGGGAAAGGGGTCAAGGTTGCCCCATCTTCCCAAGGACTGCCCATGACCACATGAGCCTTCAGGGTTCATGGTGGCCACCACACTCTGTGGTGCCACACGTGGTGGTAAGGCAGTAAGCCCCCAAAGATGCACTGTCACAACCTGGGGTTACCCCCTAAAAGTAACACGGCGTAATTGACCCCAAAGGGGTCGCATACAAGCCTCATAACATTCATGAACATAAAAGCATAGGAAAATAGAGCGGAATTTAAAAACTTTTCTTTACAATCAAAGATTCTTATAAAATGAAAGAAAATCTATGACACTATGTCTCAAACCATCTATTATACTTGGAATACGACTCTTGAAATACAATCTTAGGGACATAGCCTTTACAACCAAAGTCTAAAACATAAAGAAAGACAATAAAGGACATAAGGTTGAGCCCTCGAATACAATGAGGACTCACCAATCTTCCTCTTCTTGATATCCTATGAACCTAGCCACGAGGATGGAATCCAATAGCTCCAAAGCTTACACTTATAGAAAATGTAAAAATATGGGTTAGCACAAAATGTACTAAGTATGGAAGCCATGCACAAAACCATTTAAAACATGCATAAAAAGGGACATTTCATTTGAAATCATGCTATATATGCCATATTTGAACATCATCTCTGAAATAGTAGGAGAATGCAACCAATGAGGCAACTCACATACATTTCATTATAACATGACAAATATCATTATAATAACAAGCATAGTCTCCAACATCAATATAATACACATCCCAAACTTCACAATACATAGCCTCCAATCATAAAGTACTAGAAAGTGAAAAACCAAGATCATCTCATCATTAAGTTTTACATCACATAAGCAACCCCTAAGGAACCTTTGTGCAATGTATGGTTGGCATCCCATAATACCAGCCCTACTTAGTCCTCCTTTGAAGCTACCTTAGTCATGCATTTCATCTTTATACCTCATTATAATCAATAGTCACAAATAAGGAAAATGTCATGCGCATTACTTGAATTATAAGGAAAGGCATTCATAACAACTATTCATTCAACACACATGCATGCATTCAAATCTCATCATAATATAAAGGAACCATCCCATGACATCCTACTAAGTCTACTTGTGCAATGTGGAAGTGAAGTCTCATACCCCAACTTCTACTAAGTAAACTCACCAAGAGGTCATAGTATGGTTCATGTCTCATTCATTATCTTCATTATTATAGGGAAAAGTTTCCATATCTGACATAGACCATGTGAGCTACATGGAATCCGGTGTCGTGTAACCTCACGTCGAAAGAAGGTGTCCTACTTGCCTAAGGTAGAATTAAATGTATAGTTATAAAGTGGATCCACTAGCTAAAGGTACCTATGTGGGCACATAGTTATGGGCTAGAAAGATCACTTCTAGAAACCCACCCTATTGCATTGGCGGAGGGGAATCCATTTCATGAGTTCACTTTGGATGACCCTCACTATTGCATTGGCGGGAAGACCTTTACCTCATTGTCCATATCCACTCGGTGCTAAGCATTATTTCCCAAATTATACGTCATTAGTCTTGAATTGTATTTACATGTGTGAAGGAGTTCTCTACCCTTCGTTCAATACAATTCATAAAATAGCTCATAGATTCATTAAAGGTGAGAATGTACTTTCAACCTTAGAATCAACATTAGTTTGTGAGAATAACTTTCACACCAAGATCATGTGTTCTGATGAGAATGGACTTTCAATCAACACAATAGGATCAACATGGTTATGTACATTTCATGCATAAAAATGTGTAAAGGTGCATATGAGAATTATACTTTCAATTAATACCTTCGATACATCATGATCATGTTTATGCATGGAGTGTGTGTGTGTGTATTTGTCCTTGCAATGACACAATCAACAACATTATCATCCTAGTCACTTCATTCATAATTAAGTATAAGGGTAAGGGAAGAATGGCCTTTCAACAATACCACAATATACACAATATTCATAGGACCTTCAACTTCCAAGTAAATCATGAGTTCGCACACAATCTTGTCAACATGCACAAACCTTTACAATATGCCCTTCAAGGGCTATGGACCAACTCATCCCAAACATAAACAATACCACATTAGATAAGGGAATACCATGATCCAACAACTCATCAATACCTTAATCACATCATGATTGGCACTTTATACTTCAAGTATTCTCAAACATGCTTATAATATCATGATCAAGTCAATTCATGTTAGAAACATTACCCTAAACCAATTCGAGTCTAGGTGATCTAATCTAAGGCATTACATGAAGAATTTCATCATTGTAGGAGGATCACATTTAAATCTTCAATTTGTCTCTTTCATGACACAATCCTAGAATATTAGGTTAATCAAGAATACATGTATAATTATACTAACATAAAGTAACTACATCATAATTAAACACCTCCACCTTTCAATTGGATCAACAAGTTCATATACAATATTCATCAACACATACAACCCTAGCAAATTGCCTTTCAAGGCTAAGAAGAATCAAGATCAATCCTAACTTCTAGAATTACCATACTAGATAGAGGGATACCATGATTCAACAACATAATAAACATAAACATAAACAATTTTTAAACTTCTTTGATCTATCAAGTCACACCTTAGTTCACAATTTAGGAAGATAGGGAAACCATGGGTCCAAGGGAGATTTTCATCAGAACCATCAATACTCCATTAATCCAATCATAAATCATCATAATAAATCAAAATAAACCTTAATTAAACAATTTATTTCGTTTTAGAAGAAGACTCATGACTAGATTGAAAAATTCTAGAATTGGGGGATTTGGAAACATAGTTGAAGGGGCTTCTTGGTGATAGCTAACCAAGAATGAAGAGCGTCCATACCTTAGGTTAGATTCCCATAAAATTCATATGAAAAAACCCTCTCCTCGAAGCTCTAGCTTGATCCCTTCCTTTGTTCTTCAATGGAGTCAAGAGAGAAGATTTTTGGGAGGGAAAGGTAGTTGGGTTTTGATTTGGGGTCTAGGGTTATAATAAATTAATGACTTAGTTTAGGGTCTTATAAGCTTATATAGGTGATTCATTAACTAACTAACCGACCTCCCTTAACCCCTAATTAATCAACTAACTTAACTGCTAAACACCTAACTAAACTAAAAAGCTGAAAAACTGGCAGCATTCACGCCCACCCATCCACGGACCGTGGATGGGTCTACTGGCCGTCAACCACCTCCGTGGTTGGTGTCTGAGGCTTCATTTGAAGGCCTGTTTCAGGCATTGACCTACAGAGCAATACAATGAGCCGTAGATCAATCTACTGGCCGTGGATTGCGTCCGTGGTTCACAAGTTTCTGCCAACTTTTGTGAACTTAGGCAGCTTTGGGGGTTAGACTTTAGGGTCCTCCCCAAGTGACCTTGGTTGGTCTTTAGGGGGTCGTACCTTGAATTTTAACCCCTAGACACCTCAACCTAAACTCAAGAAGTCAATATACAACCTAAAACCAAACACCAAACTCAAAAGCTCACATGTTAGGCTCTAGCATCACCTACTAGTTTCCATTAGACTCTAGTTTGGTCTTACTAGTTTTCCGGGTTGTTACATGCCCGAAGTTGGCCTCCTCCACATGAGCCACTTCAAGGCTTGTGAAGGCCTAGACGGGTCATGGGAGTGGTCGTGGTCTTGCCTTGGATTTTGGGGTCTTGGGGGTGGAGTGGCTTAGCCACTGGTTAAGGGACAACGGGCACCATAAAGGGCCGTGTGACCCTTGACGGGCCGTGGTGCCCAACGTGGCACCTGGGCCAGCTTACATAAAATTGAGGGCTAATTGGTCTTTTCCGGATTTAACTCAACTACACCTAGGTAGTTTTGACTAAGTGTAGGACCACTATATAAACCTTTTTAACTCTAAAACTCACCCAATTAAGTCATATTTTCCAAAACCCAAAATAATTCTCAAAGTTCATCCTCTCAAAAATTCTCTCTCTAGAAAACTCAAAGAAGAAGAAGAAGAAGAAGAAGAAGAAGAAGAAGAAGAAGAAGAAGGATATTTAAGCTAGGGTTTGAAGATCAAGCAGTTACACATCAATTTATTTGGGCTTTGTTGTTAAGGTATTGTAGTCTTCATCCATGGATAGCTTTCATCCATGGAGTCCTCTCAAAATCTCAAATTTCAAAAAGATAGAAATCCCCCAATTGTTAGGGTTTGGTTCCTTCCAAATTTGATTGTAAAAGTTTAATTATGTTATATTAAGCATAAATTGATGATTTCCTATGGTTTTTATGATGTATCCCCAAGAACCCATGAAATTCCCATATTTCTCAATTGTGATCTTATGATATGGGTCTTTGATGAAAGAAGAATGTTATGAAATTATGGATGTAGTGATTGAATCACTTGAATTATAATGAAATCCATGTCAAATGCTTGAATTCTAGATGTGTTGATTGAAAGTGAGCTTTGAACCTTGAAAGGGCAAGATTTGAGATTATGCATGTTTCATGAAATCCATGTAAATGCTTTAATAACACTTTGAGAGTGAAGTATCAAGGATTATGATATTATTGTTGTGTTGGTTGTAATGACATTCTCATATACACACCTATGCATGAAAAAGATGTGAAAGGTCTTCTCACATAATGAAGATTCTAAGGTTGAAAGGCTTTCTCACCTAATTGAATGTAATACTTAAATGTAGACATGGACGGCGAACGGTTTTCTCACGCATGATCTAAGAGCTATCCTAATGAACTAATTTGGATTGATTGTCAAGGACATCCTTCCATGAGACATGAATCAAGTTAATACTTAATAAGTACTCTGTGGGATTAATGCTTAGCACCGAGTGGATATTGAATATGAGATGGAAGCCTTTTACGCAAGTTGATTTTGGGTTTCCCATGTGTGTCTCATTAGATGGAAACGTGTTACGCAAATTGAGTCTCGGTTTCCAGTAACAATCTCCTTATCCCATAAACTACGTGCCCCTTCAGGATATTTAGTAAGTGGATCCACCTAAGCTAACAAACCATGGTTCTACCTTAGGCATGTAGGACAACCCTTTTTTCGGTGTGGGTAACATAGGGTGATCATGTTTTATCTCACATGGTGTCATGTCGGTTAAGGCTTATTCCCACAACAAGAACAAGAACGTGAATTATGAACTATGGTTACTACAAGAACCTTTGTATATGAGTTCAAATGTTTTAATGATGATGATAACTTATATTGCCTATGTTTTTTTACTTATGGGTTTCTAACCTCTTATGTATGTTTAACTTGGCAAATTGCATTCTTTCAAATGAAATGTACCTTTTTGCATGTTTCAAATATTTTTATGCATGGCTTTCATACTTATTGCATTTTTGTACTAACGCCTACTTTTGCCTACAATTTTCCCAAGTGTAGGGTTCGATACTCGAAGTGATCATTCTTATTGCTAGAGCTTGGATTTGATTGTTTTCCCGAGCTTGGTGAGTCCTCATGGTTCGAGGACAGATTTTTTATGTTTAGTTTCTTTCATGTACTTTCTATTTTGGAAATGTTGTGTGGGCTAGGCCCTATATCATTCAATATTGTAATAGATGGCTATGATGAGACAAAGTGTCTAGACTTCCGCTTTCTTTTATGAAAAACTTCTTAGACTTGAAATCTGTTGTACTCTTATTTGCTTATGTTTTGAGAACTAAGTGGCTTTTATGGAGTCCTTCGGGGTTTTATACGCCATGTTACATCTAGGGGGTACCCCAGGGTCGTGACACTCCAATCCGGTGAAATAATTATCGGTGCGGAAGTCAACTTCTCATTCAACTCTTTGAATGCTCTTCTGAGTAGTTTGCACAATGGGTATGCAATTTTTAGAAATCCTTTATGAACCTCCCGTAGAAACCTGCATGCCCTAGAAAAGTTCTAATACATTTTACATAAATGGGTGGTGCTCATTTTTCTATTACCCCAACTTTAGCTCTATCAACTTCAATTCCTTTCTACAAAATCCGATGACCCAGAACTATACCCTCTTTCACCATGAAGTGACATTTTTCCCAATTGAGCACAAGATTGCACTCTTCATACAGTTTTAGCACCTCAGCCAAATGACTCAAACAATCATCAAAGGAATCACCAACTACAGAGAAGTCATCCATAAATACCTCTATCGTGTCCTCAACCATTTATCAAAAAATATAGACATCATGCAACGCTGAAAGGTCGCCGGAACATAACATAAACCAAACGACATTCTTTTGAATGCAAAAGTTCCATAAGGACAAGTGAAAGTGGTCTTCTATTGGTTTTCTAGAGCTATGGAAATCTGATTATTGCCCAATACTAATAACTCTCAACTACAATTCATCCGAGGCTAAGTGGAGGCGGTCGCAATCAAGTATCAACTAAACTAAGAGTTGGGGTCGATCCCACAAGGAGTGATAAAGTAAAGAATTCAATTAGGAAGTGCTTTAGTAGTTTGTACAAATAGATATTATCGAAACAAAGAAAGTAAATGGTAGAGCTTTGAAAATTAATGTCAATTGGGGAGACTAGAGTTACAATTAACAAATACAAACAAATAGGAGTAATCAAGTAGAGGGGTATCCTTGGGGATGTGACCGATTAAACACCAATTTCGCTATATGGGTGATTAATTGTTACTAAACGTCATTGAATCTTAGTGGTAGGCTAGTATTTCAGTGCAATATCCATTTCTCAATCAACTATCGTGAATCAAGCGAGTTCTCTCAAAACTCGACAAGCAAAACACATATAAACAGCCCAATACCTCTATTAATCTACTCTTTCAAGCTAGATTGGTACGATTTAATTTAGACCCACTTTCTTAAGATATTTAACCCAATCACTACAATCATCAATTAATACCTTTAATTATATAACCTCTTTCTAAAGCAAGCTTAGAATACTAGGCTAGAATTGTATTTGCAACAAAAATTCATCAATTGAAACTCAACTACTAAATGAACATACTTCAAATCAACAATAAAATTAGTAAATAATAACACCCATAAGTTAATTGAAGTATTCTATAACATAATCACACCCCCAAGAATTGGGTTTTAGACACACAAAATGAAGAGCAAGAAACAGTTACCAACTATATTTTCCATCAGTTTGAGTAACAATCCACAAGTCTCCAAAATGCTTGAATTGAGTTTAAAAACAATAAAACCCTAAATATCTGCTCAAAGACCAATGTTAGGGATCAAAAGCCCAATGTAGAAACTCTCTATACTTTTCAAATTTCTTTTAAAAACTCGCATTTATACGATTCCAAATTTTCATCTTCGGAGAAAAACGGCGACATAAGTCTGGCCACGCCGACCAGGTCGGGGATGTGTCGAATGTTCTTTTCCATCGCCTTGTTGACTTGGCTTTTCTACACTTCCATTATGTTACTTTAGGAGATCAGAACTTCAATCGTCGATCCATTTGGTGCGTCGCCGAAACTCCAATTCCATCGCTGAGTTGGCTTTGTCCCTGGGAGGGCTTGCTGGAACTTTTGGTGAGTGGAAGCACTACTTGGCGAGTCGCCAAGTGGCTTTGGCAATCATCAGTCCTTCCTTTTTCCAGCTCCTTTGCTCTTTTTTGTACGGTAATGTCCTTGTCTTGCTCTTTTTCCTTCATTGCTGCAAATTAGCATTTAAACATCAGTTTAGAGCATAAAATAGGCATTGAGGACACTAAAACTCTAGATATTAAACTTAAACACCCTCAACGTAAACATGTGTTTGTCCTCAAGTAAACCACCAGATCAATCCTTTCAACAGGGATATCTACAAATAGTGCTACTCAAGAAAGGGCGATCTAAAAAACATTCGACGAGTCACCGAGTGAACTCGGTGAGCTCAGGCCTATCGCAGAATATTACAAAAACAATTCATCAAACTTGGAGAATAAAAAGGCAATACATGAGTCACTTGGAGAAACACCGGGCCATTCGGAGTGCTCGACTAAGCTCGTCGAAAGGTCCTTCTTGCATGTTTTTGACCCCGACCTCTAATTTCCAACCCGTAACCCACGATAATGAATTAAACACCTATTATATGTAATTAAACCCAAACCCATACCACTAATTACTTCAGGGTACTCAGACTTCCCCCGATTTGGCCAAAATTAAATAATCGACATCTTTTGCCCTTAAGAATGACGTCACCCGCTCTATCATTGGGTAAAATGAATCGATCGGTACAATTCGGGTTACTCAGACTTCACCCACAACAGACCCAACACACAAATAATGCAAAACCAAGATTTCAATCATTCAAAGCACGTGAATAAACAGTTATGGGTTAAGTATAAACATAAACACGATACGATAATGGCCCACAGTAACAAAAATCAATCAATCAAGATTACGCAATTAAAAAACAAAAATATGACGAGCATGCATAGAAAGCTACTAAAAATTAAGCAAAGTTTGGGACACCAACCTCCAATATAGGCAAACAAATGCTAAGCTACCGAGTATAGAGGCAAAAAGGCTCAAATCCCACCAAGTAGTTGATCACCACACAAAATTAACAAGCAAAAATATAATCTAGATATGAAGTGTACAAGTGCAAATTAAAGGTCAGAAAATGTGAAATGGAGGAAGATTTTTAAATTTAAAATGGTTGAGGCCTTTTTGACCCTTCAGTTCACACGCCAATCGACGATACCCACTTATGTCACCGACCATTCGGCAATACGCCAAATAGTGTTTTTTCCACTAAATGTTACAGAATTCCAGCCATTAAGATGGTCAAAACGGCGGTCCTGATCGGGCTCGCCGACCTGTTCGGCGAGTCATCGACTGGTATCAGAGCTCGCCTAATTGCTTCTTTTCCTAAAACTTCTAATTTTCAACCTGCACATCGAACACTCGTTATTCAAACATCAACATTAACAACTAAAAACTTGGATTGCCTCCCAAGAAGCACCTTATTTTACGTCGTGGCAGGATGAAGACACGCTTTTAAGCTTTATTCTTTGGGTTAACCATGATATCACTTAGTAGACCCGCTTTTTACCTTGGGTTTAAATGAGACGAGAATTGACCTATCTGTGTTTCCAGATGCTTAATGGAAATCGAGTGAGAATTAACCATCTGGTTTGGAGAAGAGACATCATCTTTCATTCCTTTAGCACCTTGTCTGATCCTTCCAATTTTTTGAGAATACACGCAAGCATATCTTCTGTGCAGAAATTTCCAGGATTAGCCCTTTGCTCTTTTGGTTTTTGACGCTCGTGCAGGTGTACATAGCGATCCTTGTCGACATCCCGCTCCATCGAGTTTGTACCTTGGTCACACCATTTCCTATTACGGGCTCTCCAACCTTCATCATACTCTCCATTCCAACCTAGGTTCCTGCCCAGCCTCGGATAATTTTGGCAGAGACCTCCTCCCTAATTTGCTAGAAAATGTACTTTTTCATTGTACATAGCTTCAAAGTGCGCATCAGCAGGATTTACTCCACTAACTCCAACTGCATTCATAGCCTTAGAAATACTTCCCATGACATGTTTCAAAAATAGATCCATTTGGGTCATCATGTTGGCCATGTTTTAATCTTGCTCTTGGTCCTTTTAAGTTTGTTCATTTCTCATCTTGAAGTTCAAAGGAGACACTTGATCTTCCCTAGTGTACCAAGCATGGTTAATCTTCGTCATCCCATAAGAAGGGTAGGTGATATTTCAAATGGTTGTTGCGTAATTCCTCCTTGATGAGTTGGTCAGCCACACCCTTTTTGACTGAATCTAGACTCCGGTAGAAATGTTGTAACAACACCTTATTCGGGAGTCCGTGAGTTGGACATTGGAGTGGCAACTTCTAAAACCTCAACCATGTCTCATGAATTGGTTCAACATCCAATTGTTTGAAGTTATAAATATTATCTCTCAATGCCATCATCTTCTAGGAAGGGAAAAACCTTACATTGATTGCCTCAGTGAGCTCTTCATAAGAAGTAATTGAGTCCCTTGGTAAGTCGGCTAACCACTTTGTTTCCTCCCCATTAGAGAAAAAGGGAAAAAATGAAGTCGGACTGACTCCTCAGAGATATTGTTGAAAAAATTTGGCCCACACACGTCTACAAAGTGCCGGAGGTGGTCATAGGGATCCTCATGAGCCAGCCCTCCATATAAACCACTCATTTGCAACATCTGCAAAATAGTGCTAGTCACATGAAATACCACATTGTGCACAATCGGAGGCAATCTAATAGCACCCACACTTTCTAGCTGATCTTTATTGACATTGTTGAAGTTCCCGATGTCATCATTATGTCCAAGTTGGCTAGCATTGCTCCTATTAACACTCATCTCGTCACTTGTTTAAGAGCAACCAACAATAAACAAAAGTAAATTGATTCAACTACAAAAAAGATTAGTTCACACCTAAACTTCACTAAAACAACTCTAAACACCACTCCTCAGCATCGACGCCATTTTTGATAAAGCTCAACTACACTTCATACAATTCTAAGTGTAGGCGGTCGCAATCAAGTATAAACCCAACTAAGAGGTGGGGTCGATCCCACAAGGAGTCATAAAATAAAGAATTCAATTACGAAGTGAAAGAAGTGTTCTAATAGTTTGTAGAAGTAGATATTATCAAAACAATTAAAGTAAATGGTAGGGGGGTTTTCATTAATGTCAATTCGGGGAATTAGAGTGAAAATTAACAACTACGAACAAATGGGAGTAATCAAGTAGAGAGGGATCCTTGGGGATGTGATTGATTGAATACCAATTTTGCTATATGGGTGATTAACTGTTACTAAAAGTCGTTGAATCTTAGTTAGTAGGCTAGGCTTTAAGTTCCATAGTTATTTCTCAATCAACTATCGTGAATCAAGCGAGTTCTCTTGAACCTCGACAAGAATAACACATATAAACAACCCAATACCTCAATTAATCTACTCTTTCAAGCTAGATTGGTAGGATTGAATTTAGACCCACTTTCTCAAGCTAAATCCATAATAACCCAATCACTATAATCATCAACTAATAGCTTTAATTCTAAACCTCTTTCTCAAGCAAGCTTAGAATACCAGGCTAGAATTACATATGCAACTATAATTCATCAATTAAAACTCAACTACTAATTAAACCCACTACAAATCGATAATAAAATTAGTAAATACTCACATCCAAAAGCTAATTGAAGCATTCAATCACATAATCAAACCCCCAAGAATGGGGGTTTTAGCCACGCATAATAAAGAGCAAGAAATAGTTACCAACTATGTTTTCCATCAGTTTGGGTAGCAATCCACAAGTCTCCAAAATGCTTGAATTGAGTTAAAAAATAATTAAACCCTAAATCTCTACTCAAAGAACAGTGTTAGGGATCAAAAATCTAATTTAGAAAATCTATAAAAAAAACTCAGCACTATTCCAATTCCTTTTTGAAAATCCCATTTATACGCTTCCAGATTTTTAGCTTCAGAGAGAAACAGTGAAGTAAGTCGGCCCTCGCCGACAAGGTCGGTGATGCACAAATGCTCTTTTCCATCGTCTTCTTGACTTGGCTTTTCCACACTTCCATTCTATGACTTTAGGCGATCAGAACTTCCATCGTCAATCCATTCGGCGCGTCGCTGAAATTTTAATTCCATTTCCGCGTTGTCTTTGTCCCTGGGTTGGCCTGCTGGAACTTTTTGCGAGCATAAGAGCCACTGAGCGAGTCGCCGATTGGCTTTGGCGATCATCAGTCTTTCTTTTCTTTAGTTTTTTCGCTCTTTTTTCCCGATAACTGCAAATTAGAATTTAAACATCAATTTAGAGCATACAGTATTGAGGACACTAAATCTCTAGATATTAAGCCCTAAATGAGTCAAAATCCAAAGTCATCAAACACACATCTAGAAAATAATACCAACCCTTTCAAGCGAGATGATCTAACATTTGGTCCATTAACGACATTGGAAAGTGATCTTTCTCAGGTCATGTATTCAACTTGCGATAATCCATACACCCTCTCCAACCTGTCACTAGCCTCATTGGAACGAGCTCATTCTTAGAATTGGGAACCACAATGATTCCCTATTTCTTTGGCAGACATTGAATTGGGCAAGCCCAACAACTATCAGCAATAGGATATACCACTTTAGGATCTAACCACTTGATGATTTCCTTCTTCACAACCTATTGCATTGGGGGATTCAATGTTTGTTGGTGCTCAATACTTGGCTTGCTGTCTGGCATAACTTGAATTTTTTGAGTACAAATGCCCGGGGGAGTACCAATAATCAGCAATAGTTTATCATATAGCCCTTTTGAATCACTTCCATACCGATACCAGATCCTCTATTAGCTCTGTACTTAAGTCAGCAGCAATTATCACTGATAAAGTACTATTTTGGCCCAAAAATACATACTACAAGTGAGATGGAAGAACCTTAAGCTCCAAATTTAGTGGATTATCAACGGATGGTTTTCCTGGAGAAGTGTCTCGATTCTTTATGTCTAAATCCAACTTCCTTGGTTTGTGACGAAACTCAACCCCACTAGCTAATCATATTCATCAATACCATCTCCGTAAAAGTTCATTGTCACAGCCAATAGTGCCTCAACAGCTAACCTTTCTTAAATAGATACTTCTCGTTCTTGCTCAACAATATGATTTACCATCAATACTGATTTACGATCACTTCCATGCTTCATAGACTGACAGATATTGAAAGTTACCTCTTCATTGTTCAATATAAACTTCATCAGCCCTCATTCCATATCAACCAAAGCACACCCAGACGCAAGAAATGGTCTCCCTAAGATGATGGGCACCTCAAAATCAACCTCACAATGCAGTATCAAAAAGTTTGCCGGAAAGATGTATGTCTCAACTTTCACAAGGACATCTTGGAGTACTCCAATCGGTCTCTTCTCAGTCGATCAACCATAAGTAACCACATTTTAGTCGGCTTGGGAGTCCCTAGACCCAAATTTTATAAATCGACAACGATATCAAGTTAATGCTAGCACCCATGTCACACAGGGCCTTCGCGAAGTGCAATATGCGATTGTACATGGGATAGTGAAAGATCAAGGATCCTCTTTCTGCTGCACTAGTGACCTAGGAGCAATGGCACTATAATGCTTCAACTTGTCTCCACTTTCAAAACTGATAGCCCTCTTTTTAGTCACGGGATTCTTCATAAACTTCGCATATCCTGGTATTTGTTCAAGTGCTTCTATCAACGGAACATTTATGGATAGTTGCTTCAACATAGATATGAACCTGCGATATTTTCCCTCTTTAGCCTCTTTCACCAACCTTTGTGGGAAGGGGGGTGGAGGTCTTGGCATGGGGATAAATATTTGCGTCACCTCGGCTTCTTTTTTGGTATCATCTTTCAGCTCCTTAACTACCTCCACTTTATCCTCACCTTTTTCCACACTTTCCACTTGAGTCGGCATGGGAGGGTCTACGTCTACTTTCCTCCTAGAGTATTGATTGTCATGCAATAACCATCAGTTTTCATATTCTGGACAGTGTTGCTAAGAAGTATTCCTGGCTGACGTGGATTCACAATTGTGGACAACTGACCCAAGTGCTGCTCATGTTGCTTAATCGATACTGCATGGGCATCAACTTTCTGACCAATACAAGATAAATCATTACGTATCTCCTTCACATCGTCATCGGTCGCTTCAAATCTTTTCTTCATATAGTTCATTATATCTTCAATGCAAGTCATACTCGATCCAGCATCTCTAAAACCAGGTGGGACATAGGTCCACTCTTCTCATTCCTATTTCCATAACAATTTCAGTTGTAGTTGTTGTCGCGATTGAAATTCCCATCACAGACATAGTTCCCTTCAAGGTTGTAGTTAACATAGTTTCGACCTTGATTTCCTTGACCTTGGTGCCCATTATTCGAATTGGATCCTTGGGTGTTAGTTCGGAAACCACCTATCTGATCATTCACAAGGTTTGCATCTTCCTCATAAAGATACTCATCATCATGTGGTGCTCTAATTTGATAATTCACAGTATTTACTTTCTCTACACTACCGCTTACATGTTTCAACACCAAGCAATTTTATGTTATTTACTTTCAATTGCACATGATGTACCTTTTGGGCTTATGGAGGTCTAGTTAGGTTATTGGTAGCTATCTATTTAACCTTTTGCCTCATCCTGGACTGTTTGCTTTACAGTTAGATTTTTTGTTACCATTTCATTATGTGACGTTTAATTGCAATTACTTCTCCTTTTTTTATTATTCTCTTTATGTTTTAATCTCATTCAGCCTATGATGTCTACTGGTAGTTTTGGTAGTAATACTACACTTAACATGTTTTCTTGATGGAGAACCAAGCATCTGCCATAAACATTGATTTTGGCCAGCTGCAAAAAACTTAAGTCATCCAAGCCATAATTTCAAAAAATCCAAAAGAACTCATCCTCTCCAAAAAATTCTCTCTCTAAAACCTCAAGGAAGAGGAAGAAGAAAGTTGGAGCTAGGGTTTGAAGGAGAAAGGTTTCTACTCAATTTCCTTGGAGATTAATAGCTAAGGTATGGTAGTCCTTCATCCATCGATAGTATTCATCCACGGAGTCCCTTCAAACTCAATTTCTAAACAAGTAATTCTCCAAAAGCTAGTGTTTTATTCCAAGTCATGGATTCCTTTCAAAAACAATTCTAATGATTTAATAGTAATATTATGATTGAATTGATAATTTATTAATGTTTTTATGTTGAAATCCCCAATAATCCATGAAATCTCCATATACCTAATTTCTGACCTTGTGATGTGAGTGAATTAATGAAAGAAGGATATTATGAGATTGTGATTGTAGTAATTGATCTATTTGAAATATTCTATTATCCATGTCTAATATAGTAATTCTAGATGTGTTGATTTAGTTGAGCTTTAACTTTTTAAAAGGCAAGATATGATATAATGCATGAATTATGAAGGTTATGTATATGCTTTAAGAACACTTTGAGAGGGATGTGTCCATGATTATGATGATGTTGTTGTGTTAATTGAAAGGCTATTCTAATGAACACATAATCAACATGATGTGAAAGGTTTTCTCACAATATGATGATTCTAAGGTTGAAAGTATATTCTCACCTATTGAATCTACATGTATACATGGACGGTGAAAGGCTATTCTCATGCATGATCTAATGAGCTACCCTAATGAAACATGTAATGACTTAATAAGTACTCTGTGGGATTAATGCTTAGCACGGAGAGGATATTGAATATGAGATGGAAACTCTCCCAATAGAAAGTCTGGGTTTCTAGAAGCAATCTCTTCATATGGAAGCTCCCCCATTATAAAGGTCGGGTTTCTAGTAACAATCTCCTAATTCGACAAACTATGTGCCCTCATAGGTCTATAGCTAGTGGATCCACCTAAAGCGAACAAACCATGGTCTTACCTTAGGCAAGTAGGACAACCCTTTTCGGTGTGGGTAACACAAGATTCCATGTTTAGCTCGCATGGTGTATGTCGGTTAAGGCTTATTCCCACCATGGTAACAATACGAACAAGAACATGAATTATAAACTATGCTTACTCAGAAAGCTTTACTTAGCATGTGTAGGATTATGGGATCTTATTCATGCATTGCACAAGTAGATTTTGAGGGTACTTATGGTATGTTTCTCCTATGATATGATGATATATGAAATGAATATGCTCATGACTTATGATTATCCATTATTTTCAAAATGACTTTTTAACTTAGTAAATTGCATGCATTCAACTAAATTGTCCCTTTTTCCATGTTTTCAAGTTTTTTATGCATGACTATCATAGTTTGTGCATTTTTGGACTAACCCATATTTTCCTATACTTTTCACAAGTGTAGGGTCCGGTTCTTAAGGCGGTCATCATTTGGTTCAAGCTTGGATTCGACTATTCTCCTTGCTTGTGGTGAGTCCTCATGATTCGAGGACGAATGTATCACTTTTAGTTTTATTTCTAGTATTTTATTTTCAGACTATGTTGTATGGGTTGTGTCCCTTTTCATTTGAACTATTGTAATTGATGGCTATAATGAGACAAGTCTTGACTTCCGCTTTCCTTTATGAAAATTTTGGACTAGAAATGTGTTTTCTTCTCTTTATTGTTCTATGCTTATGTTATGATATGATAAGTGGTTTACATGGTGCCTTTCGGGGTTCTATGTGCCTTGTTGTATCTAGGGGGTACCCCTGGTTTGTGAAAAACTTGGTAATCAGAGCACAAAGTTCAGAATGATTCTATGATGATGTCTCATAAGCCACGTCTAGTAGAATCTTGTTCATGAGTGTGGAGCGCTCTATATTTATGAATGAGAGGCTACGAGATGTTTAGGAAACTACACTTCTTTCATTACTCTTAAGTCGTGTCGTAGAGTTTAACTCTATAAAGTCCCTCTCCTTATCCTTCTCTTTTGTCTTCAAGATATGACAACTCGAAGGGCATTTGAAAGAAGGGTTGAGGAAGACAATGTGAATGAAGGATCTCCTCCTCAAGTTCCTCAAGCTCTTATTAATCTTTCAGCTATGTCGGATGTGGAGGTTAGGTCGGCCTTCCAAATATTGGCCCAAGCTTTGACAACCCACGATCAAGCGGTGACGGCTCAGGCCAACATAGATGTTCTGACTCATGTGAACCCTAATATGAATTCCATGGCTTCTAGAGTGAGGGATTTTGCAAGAATGAACCCCCCCCCCCTCCCCCGATTTTCATGGCTCCAAGGTGGTAGAGGATCGTCAAAAGTTTATCAACGAGGTTTATAATGGGCTTGATATAATGGGGTATCTTCAGAAGAGAAGGCAGAGTTAGCTGCCTACCAACTAAAAAATGTGGCTCAAGTTTGGTATGATCAATGGAAGGGTGAGAGACCCGTAGGAGCGGGCCCGGGGAATCATTTAAATCAACATTTCTTGATAGACTTTTCCCCTAGAGTTAAGGGAACTAAAGATGCAAGAGTTCATAAACCTTCGTCAAGTAGGTATGAATGTAAAGGAATATGCTCTTAAGTTCACTGAACTATCCAACTCTAAGTATGCTCCAACCATAGTGGCAGATTCAAGGGCTAAGATGAATAAATTTGTGATGAGAATTTCCGACATTGTAGTCAAAGAATGTCGTATGGCGATTCTTATCATGAGTATGTATATTTCACGTCTCATGGTGCATGCCCAACAAATGGAGGAACAGAAACTCAAGGAAAAGAATAGGGAGGTGAAATGAGCTAGAACCGGTGATGGGAACTTCTCCAATAATGCTAAGTCCTATGGACAAGGTCAACCAAGATTCAAAGAAAGGTTCTCCAACCAAGGTTCCTCAAATGCTTCCCCAAGAGTCAACAAGGTTAGGGTATCTAACCCTAAACCTCAAGGAGGCAATCGTGGTGGATCTTTTATGTCTATGCCTACTTGTGCTAAATGTGTTAAGAAACATGATGGTAAGTGCCTAGCTAGCTCGGATGTTTGTTTTGGCTGTGGTAAGAGTGGTCATCAATTGAAGAATTTCCCAACACTTACGGCTAAAGAAGATATGGCAAGCAAGCTCCTCCTAGTGGTTCAAACTCCAATGCTCCAAAGCAAAAACCATTTTTATGCCCGAGCTGACCAAGAGAGCTCCCCGGATGTGGTGACTGGTATGTTAAAAGTCTTTCTTATTGATATATATGCCTTTCTAGATCCCGGTGCTACTTTGTCGTTTGTGACACCTTACCATGAAGTTTGATATGTTCCTCGAAGTGTTAATAAAACCTTTTTTCGGTTTCTACCCCAGTTGGTGATTCTATAGTAGCTAAGAGGGTTTATAAAAGATGTCACATTTCTTTGTCCCATAGAGTTACTCTTGTTGACTTTGTAGAGCTTGACATGTTAGAATTTCATGTTATCTAGGGTATGGATTTGTTGCATGCATGTTATGCCTCTATTGATTGTAGAACTCGGGTGGTAAGATACCAATTTCTGAATGTGCCTATCTTAGAGTGGAAATGAGGTAATTTTATGCCTAGAGCTCAATTTTTTTCTTACCTTAAAGCTAGAAAGATTATCTCATAAGGTTGCTTTTTTACCATGTTGTTAGGGTGAGGGATGTAGATTTTGAAACCCCTTCTCTTGAGTCGGTTCCGGTGGTTAATGAATTCCCAGAAGTTTTTCCTGATGATTTGCCCAATATTCCTCCCGAGCGGGAAATAGATGTTGGTATTGACCTCTTTCTAGATACGCAACCTATCTCTATTTCTCCTTATAGAATGGTTGCGATACAGTTAAAGTTGTTGAAAGAGAAAAATGAGGATTTGTTAAAAAAGGGTTATATTCAATCGAGTATCTCTCCATGGGGTTCTCCGGTGTTGTTTGTTACAAAGAAGGATGGGTCTCTTAGAATGTGCATTGATTATCATCAATTGAATAAAGTGACCATCAAGAATAAATATCCCCATCCGAGAATTGACGACTTGTTTGACCAACTTCAAGGGGCTAGTTATTTCTCTATGATTGATCTTCATTTGGGTTTTCACCAATTGAGGGTGAGAGGGGTTGATATTCCAAAGACGAATTTCCGATAAAGATATGGTCATTATGAGTTCCTAGTAATGTCCTTTGGTTTGACTAACGCTCCGGCGGTGTTCATTGATTTAATGAATAGAATCTTCCGACAATATCTTGACCTGTTTGTGATCGTGTTTATCGACGATATTTTTATCTATTCAAGGAGTGAGAATGAGCATGTGGACGATTTGAGAATTGTATTGTAAGTTCTTTGTCACGACCCGGGAGGACACCCCAGATGCCACACGGCGTACTCGATCCCGAAGGGGTCTAATACAAGCCTCATAGCATTCTTGAACATATGAACATAGGAAAATAGAGAAGAATTAAAATAATTCTTTACAATCGAAGACATTTTCATTAAAAAGCAAGCAGAAGACTTTCTAGACTTTGTCTCAAACCATCTAATACTTTGAATACAACATTGGGACTTAGCCCATACAAAAAACTTTAACATAAACTAAAAGACATAAAGGGAACATAATGGGTTTTGTCCTCGAAACTATGAGGACTCACCAAGTACTTATCTTGAAGAATCTTAAAACCTACTCCTAAAGCATAGAACACCAACATCTCCAAACCCTACACATTGGTAAAAAGGGAAAAGAAATTTGACTTAGCACATTAGATGAACTAAGTATGGAAACCATGCAAAAACCATGCTTAAAACGGACATTTTCTTTAATAGTCATGATATATGCCATTTTGATAAATCCATCTTGAACATAAACATAAGAGGCATAATATTCAACCACAACCAATCATACAAGTCAATTAAACCATATTAGAACATAATCATCATATAAACTTGTACCTTTACCTTTACCTTAAGCCTTCACCTCAAGCAACCCTCTAGCTATACCTTGTGCAATGTATGGGTAGTGTCCCATACCACCATCCACACTAAGGTACCACCTTAAGGTCACCAAAAAGAGACATAAACATTACATAAGTCACATCATCACATTAAAACCAACATCTAAGAAAACTCTAAGCCATACATATGCAATGTGCAAGTAGCATCCCATACTACTACTCACACTTTGAAGTCACCATAGACAAGGCACATTCATACTCAACAAGTCATTACAAGGAAGTAACTCACAATACAATCCAAGTCTAGCATGCATCTTCTGTAACGTCCCATATTTTGCATATACTAGTTTTATGTGAGTAGTAAGGGTTTGAAATAGGTTTAACGATATTCGAAAGAGGTCTGAGGCTAAATAGAGTAAGTAAAGTATAATTTGTCATAGTAATCAACCTACTTGCTTAAGCTACTGATTCGGAAGTCTTACGTAATTAAGTTACTTACGTACATGTGTAGCTTACGTAGAAAGGATGACATAGGTTCTTAATGGTATATTAACTGCTGACCTACTTAAATAAGTGGTAAGTAGGTGATGCACCTACTTAGGAAATATGTGGACTGCATTTTAAAAGAAAAGGGCAACTAGGTAATGCAGCTACTTAAAGAACTTGTGGCAGAAATTAAGGGAGTGATTAACCTGCTTACTTAAAGTGAAAGACTAGATATTTCTACACATTTCTTAATGTAAAAAAACGTCCATAAAGGACCCTTGAGAGAATGAAATTCATTTCATATATCTCTCACTTGTTCTACAGCAATTTACTCTCAAAAAAGAAACCCTAGAAGCTTCAAAGTGCTAGCCTGCAAGTTCACCATTAAAAATCTGAGAAAACCCTTTATTATTTTTTCAAGTCCAAGTTGGTGTAACATCTCCCATCTTAAGAAATTCAAGAGGAGGAACTGATTTCACCTTAAGGTAAGGCTACTGCCATATGTTAATTTTTTTAATCCCTCTTTTGTGCTTGAATCAGTTAGGGGATTTGGTATGTGAATGAGCTGAGAATTGTTCATTTTACATGGTGTGAGATTGGAGAATGTTCTGGTTGATTGTGCATGTTGGGACAGCCATGGAGGGGAGTCCCCTTTAACTCAATTGTTAGCCCATTTGAGCATTTTAAATGTAATGTTAGTTGGATGCTCAAGGGATAGTAGTCGGAAACCGTGAGTTCATATTGCTACTGCCACATTTTGATGTTTAGAAACTGATTTGTGTATAGTAACATAAGAAGGCATGTGCAGAAGTCATGAGAACTTGTGAAAGGATAAAACGGTAAAGGGTGCAGTAACATACCATCTAAGTGGGTGTTGCATGAGCTTGCTGCCTACAACCCCTTTTATATACTGGTTTGCATATGTTATAAAGCCCGAGGAGTTTCAGGGGACCTTATTAGAAGGTCGTATTGTATATGACGTTATTGAAGGAGAAGGGGTGGAATGCATACCATCGGTTTGATAAGTATGGGTTTGCTGCTTGATTACTGTTTGCCAAGTGCAAGTAGCCCAATCTGTTGGTTAGCTACTAATATTAGTTGTGTTACTTGTTTCATTGTAGATTAATAATCGGAAAGGAAGAAGGTTAATTCGTTGTACTATCTGAGTGGTACATCAAGGTATGTAAGGCTATTCGATTCTATATTCTTTGGCATGAACTCTGCTTGTGTCACTACCAACAAGTGAGCTTCCTAAGTGTTCTTTCAAGTAAAAGACACATAGTGGTAGCGTACAATCCCAAACACCGCTAACAATAGTTCCCCTCTCCTTAGTATGTCGAATTGCTTCAATATATGTGCACCTTTACTTTTCCAAGTACTGGTATCAGAAAAGGGTAATTTCAGCAGTAGCTTTGTGATTCCTCCTGTCAATCAAATGAGGTCCATTGTGTCATTTGAGCGCTTATATAATTCATTAGTGTTACATCTCCATCTTGTGTTATTGTTACTGCCCTAAGTGCATATTCACATGTTTCCTAATACTGATCCACAGTTCTGATGCTAAAATAATTATGACCACCAAAATAACAATCTCAAGGATTAAAGAAACTATATGAAGCGGTATATGTGTAAGGGTGGCAGCCCAGGGGCAAACGCCTAGCATGGGTCGATCCCAAATTATGTGTAAGGGTGGCAGCCCAGGGGCAAAAGCCTAGCATGGGTCGATCCCAAATTTATATATTTGAGGATGGCATCTCAGGGGTTAGAATGCCCAGCATGGGTCATCCTCTTTTACCACTGATCAGTTGGTTATTTGTATCAAATGCTTTACAGAGATCGCAATGTAAAGAAAATTACAGAAAAGAATATAATGTACATGATCCCACAACAGCAACAAGGGTGATCTTTAATCTAATCTATACAGTTACATATTGATACTTGATTTCAATTGAGCTCTTGCTTACATATGTTATTGCCTTACATATTCAGTACATTCTTCGTACTGACGTCCCTCTTGGGGGACGCTGCTTTTCATGCTGCAGCCACAGGTACTCTAGCTAGTAGACCTCCCCAGTAGGAGCGCAGGACACTCAGCTGCTATTGGTGAGCTCCAAGTTGACTCAGGGCTTAATCGAGTCTTTGGCAGCTATTTTGTATAGTAGTTAAGGGTAGGGCGGGGTCTTGTCCCGACCTAAACTAAGGTTGTCTATCTTGTAGAGGCTTTGTAGACTAATGTATAAAGTTTGGTTGTGTCTTGTCTCTTAACAATTGTGGCCTCAACGGCCAAGTGTTGTACATAAGTTTTGGGCCTATCTATGTCGGTCTTTTATCGCTACAGGGCATATAAGCTTGTCATAGCTTCATAGCTATCATAGTTAAATGTATGGTAAATGCAGGTTGTAAGTTGGTTCTCCCGGGCCATTTAGACATCGGGTGCTTGTCTGTCTTAATCAAATCTGAGGCGTGACATCTTCACATTAAACATATAAGCATTTAAGTCACCCATTCTTCATTATCTTCATTAAGAACACTTTCATTCATTAGACATTAAGTCAACATTCTTATTAACATCATCATAAAAGCCCATTCATTTCATTTAACATTATAAAGGAACACACCTTGACCTCTCTCAAAGTCTACCTGTGCAATACATAGAAGGCTTCCCATACCACCACCCACACTACGTAGTGCATTCTTAAGAATCCATAGTTTATCAACATCCTTTGTGGGGGTAAGCGTTAACCGACATAGACCATGTGAGCTTAACATGGAATCCCGGTGTCACCCTTACCGGATAAAGGATTCCTACTTGCCTAAGGTAGGACCATCATTTTTATAGCTTAAGTGGATGCACTAGCTACACCTATGTTGGCACATAGTTATGGGATAGGGAGATTTCTACTAGATGCCCCGCCTCAACTCACGTATGAGCATCCATCTCAAGAGAATGCTACTAGATACCCCGCCTCAACTAATGTAAATGTATCCATCTCAATCGATATCCTCTCGGTGCTTAGAATTATTCCCCACGAAGTATTTGACATTCATTACTTTCATTCATTATTATGGGATAAGAGATTACTACTAGATACCCCGCCTCAACTCACGTATGGGCATCCATCTCAAATTCAACATTCATTCATTGGAAAGCTCATAGATTCAAAGATGAGTATAGCCTTTCATCGAAGAATTCCGTTATTGTGAGAAAGACCTTTCACAACAAGTCATTATCGTTCATTAGAGTACAATTGACAATAGCCTTTCAATCAATCCATCATCATTAATATTATCATAGAAACTTCATTCATTAGTCATTCATGAGTGTGTGTGTATGTGAGAATAACCTTTCACATTTAGCCTCATCATTTATAGGTGTTAATTGAGAAACAACATTCAATCATAACACACTTTCATTCTAGACATGATCATTAAACATTCATTGAAATCACACACACATACTTTACATCATGATCACACATAGATTCTTCATATACAGAGGTACAAGTAAGATGTCCATCAATTCAATACTATAATATACATAGTAAGTAAACACCTCCACCTTTCAGGTGGATCAATAAATCAAGCACAATTCTACTTCAATATGTAATTTGATCATAACTTGCCCTTCAAGGCTAAGAACCAACATCAGTCCATAAATCCAAGATATTACAATAGATAATTAAATTTACACGATTCAATCAATTAATTCAATATAAACATCAATAATTCAACAATCTAAATCAATCTAGGCATAATCTATCAACATTCATTCATGATCAACAAACCCACTTCATAAAGGCACAATTTAGGAATTGAGAGAATTCATGGGTTCATAGAGTATTTTCATCATAAATCATCAATTAAAAAGTAATACAATAATAATTTGTCATTAGAAACCATTTGAAAACGTTTGATGAAAGAACCCATGAGATTAAGTAAAACCCTAGATTTTTCGTACTTTGAAATCACCTTTGAATTGGCTCCTTGAATGAAAAGTTAGACAAAGAGCAAGACTACCATACCTTGCTATTGATTCCCCACGAAAATCCTTTGAAAACCTTGAAGATTTGACCTTGAGAGCATGAAGTCTTCACCTCCAATGGAGGTTTCTAGATAGAGATTTTAGGAGGGGAGGGGATGTTTTTATTTTTGGGTTTTGAAGTAATGAGATGAAAAATAGATTTTAACACTTTTAATACTCTTAAAATACTATAAATAACTTAAAATAACCGCCCCCCAACTAATTAAGACTTGGGGTGAATGTACAATCCACCCCTAGCTAGGCCGCAACTTGACAACAAAATAGGTGTCATTCACGAACCACCCACCTATGGTCCGTAGGTGGGACCATGGGACGTACTGTCCAACCGTGGTTTGGTTCAGAGGCCCTCATTTAGGGGTCTTGACCTACGGAGTTGTAACAGCCCGTAATACCCATATGCTTGTTATATTCTTGCGATACTTGACATAGCCTTATAGTATAGGTGGGGGACTATGATTCTTATATGATTAGTGTTGGTTTATACTAGCTCGGAAGGTGATGTGATGGCTTGCACGTTTCAGCATGTGTACTGGAAGTTAACTCCAATGGGAGTATTTAAAGAGACAGTAAGGTGGTAATTGAGCTTAAAGTTGAAAGTTAAGTGCTAAGTTAAAGCAAAAGGGATTAATATTTAGAAAATTGAATAAAATAAGTGAGCTGCCTGCTTGACTTAACTAAGCTTGCAGTGACAAGGAGGTGCATCACCTACTTTGAATTATTGACCAGTCCAAAGGACCAAGTAGGTGCATCACCTACTTGAGCTATATGGATCAAGTTAAAAAGGCCAAGGTTTATGGATCAAATTTGGGCCTATGTTAATTGACTTACTTGAGGCCCAAACTAAGTTAAATAAAAGGAAAAATGAAATTTAAGTCCAGCAGCAAAATCTGCCAAGGCCCAATATTTAAGCCCAAGTGAAAGCAAGTAGGTGCATCACCTAGTTTGACCTTTTCAGCTACTTGATGTACATAAGCAGGTGCATCACCTACTTGACCAATTAGTGGCTGAAAATGAAGCTTTCTAGTGGATATTCTTAAAGGTGAAGAAAGCT
>JAJOOS010007372.1:0-17282 GCA_029582725.1 Solanum chiquidenum
AGGATAAAGGTCTAAACCAACTATTTACCGCATTCGTCTTCGTACGATCTACCTCAATACCCATTACTTTAAACAATATGTCCAAGAAAATCTACAGACCTAAGACAAAACTAACATTTGCTAAATTTTGCAAAGATTTGTTGGTCCTTGTGAATTTGCAGAACAATCCACAGTTGACTGATGTGATGTAACACACCAGAATCTAGTAGGATAATCTAGAGCTAAACGTAAGGGTCAAAAATCATAAAATGACTTCCTATAGATCAGTAGACCATCTAGGGTTGAAGTGAGAGTTACAAGATTCAAGGCCAAAGGGGAAAGTGCCAAGGCAAGAGGCCAAGGCTTCCCCAAGTTCACAGCCATCACCACGGCTCGTGGGAGGCCTCGTGGAGTTGCCTTGGCCATTGAGGAGTAGCCACCAAGTGTCCTAGCTACTGCCTCAAGGTCCATGAGAGGGACCACGACCAGTGGTCTTGACCACAGCTCGTGGAGCCCCTCGTTAAGATGCCTTGGGAAAGTGAGATTAAGGCCCCAAGTAGCATAGCTACTGCCTCAAGGACTACGAGAGAGACCACGGCTCGTGGAGCCTCTCTTGGGAATGCCTTGGGCTTGTGAGCTTATGGCACCAAGTGCTTAGCTACTGCCCCAACTTCATGAGTAGGACCACGGATCGTAGTCCTCACCACGGCTCGTGAAGGTGGCTCGTGACACCTGGGCGTGGTCACTTAATAAAGGTCAATTAAGTCTTTTCCTATTTTAGTCCAATGAAAGTGAGGTCATTTTGGGTAATTTTGGGGTCACTATATTAGTTGTTTTTAGGTCAAAACTCCCTCAACTAAGTCATTTTTCTCAAACACCCAAATCAAACTAAGAGTTCATCTCCCTCACAATATTTCTATCTCTAAAATTCAAAGAAGAAGAAGAGTGGAATTTGAGCTAGGGTTGGACGAATTCAAGGTTTCTTCCTCAAATTTCTTGAAGAATCATCTTAAGGTATGGTGGCTTTTCATCTATGGGTAGCCCTCACCTATAGAGTTCCTTCAAACCTAGATTTCAATGCTTTCAATTTCCTCGAAAATCTAGGGTTTTAATCTAAGTCATGGGTTCTCTTTGAAAATGTTTTAAATGGTTGATTTATGATGGATTATGATTGAATTGATGATTTATTGTTGATTTATGGTGAAATCCCCCCAAGAACCCATGAATCCCCCATATTACTAAATTGTGATTTCATAATGTGGGTTGAATGATTATTAAAGCATGTGAATGGATTATGACAATATTGATTTAGTTTATTGAATCATGATATTCTCCATATCTAATGTAGTAATTCTAGATGTTTGTATTGAATGTGATTTATGGTCCTTGAAGGGCAAATTATTAGGGTTTGTACATGTCTATGAGAATTGTGTATGAGCATATGATTCACTTAGAGAGTGAAGGTCTTATGACTATGGTGTAATTGTGGTATTTTTGAAAGATCATTCTCCCCATACCCTTACACATGACTATGCATGAAATGTCCATGACTATGATAATGTTGTTGTATTGATTGAAAGGCTATTCACATGAACACACTATGAACATGATGTGAATATTTACTCACATGTTAATGATGATTCTAAGGTTGAAAGTCCATTCTCACCTAATGAATCTATGAGCTATTTGATGAGTTGTGTTGGATGGAGGGTAATATACTCCTTCATGAATGTAAATTTAATTCAAGACTAAACATATAATTTTGGGAAATAATTCTTAGCATCGAGTGGATATGGAATATGAGATAGAGGCTCTCCCATCAATTCAATAGGCCGGGTCAGCTAAAGTAATCTCATGAGATGGAAACTCCCCCGTAAATACAATAGGTTTGGGGTTTCTAGTAGCAATCTATGTATCCCATAACTATGTGCCCACATAGGTCTTTAGCTAGTGGATCCATTTAAAAGCTAACACATTTAGTTCTACCTTAGGGAAGTAGGAGATGACACATGATTTCATGTAGTTGACCATGGTCTATGTCGGTGAAGGCTATTTTCCCTACATGACAAGAATAGGAACTATGACATGAACATGAACTATACTTATGACTTCTCAATGAGCTTTACTTAGTGTGAGTGGGGGTATGGGACTTCACTTATACATTGCACAAGTAAACTTTTAAAGTGGTTATGTTGTGGGTTCATTATGCTATGAAGGTATATGAACTTATGCATTTATGTTATGGATTGTTGCTAAGACTGACTTTACTCGCTACAACTTATGCACATGAATGTTTCCTTGTCTATGAATATTGGCTATGGATGAGGTCAAGGTATGATATGCATGAACTTAGTGGCCTAAAAGTGATACTTTGTATTGGGTAGGATTATGGGATCCTATCTATGCATTGCACAAGTATAGCCTTTGGTTGCTTATGAAATGGTTTGACTTATGTATTTACACAAATGTACGTGACGACTCTTAAAGTTGATAAAGTGCATGATTTCAACTAAAATGTCCCTTTTTGCATGTTTTAAATTTTTATGCATGACTTCCATACTTAGTGCAATTTTTGTACTTACCCATATTTTCTACATTTTTCTATAAGTGTAGGGGCCGGTTGTTGAGGTGTTCTTCCTTCTTGATCAAAGCTTGGATTGACTATTCTCCACGCTTTTGGTGAATCCTCAAGGTTTGAGGACGAGAGTTGTTCTTTTCTAGTTTATTTCTTACATTTTTAATTTGAGACTATGTTGAAAAGGGTTGTGACCCTTATTGAATTCTCGATTGTATTAGATGGTTAATGAGACAATTTCTACACTTCTATTTTTATTTTATGAAAAGACTTCGATTATAAAAAGTTTTAATTCTGCATCATTTCTATTACTTATGTTTACGATATGCTAAGGGCTTGTATGAGACCCCTTTGGGGTCGAGTACGCCGTGTTACATCTAGGGGGTACCCCTGGGTCGTGACATGTGCTCATTCTTACTTCTTGAATAAATTAATATATCATCTATGAGCAGAATTACGAACATATCAAGGTATTATCTAAACACCATATTCATCAAATCTATAAATGACGCCGGACCATTAGTCAAACCAAACGACAATACCAAAAAATTGTAATAACCATACCGGTTTCTAAAAGTCATTTTTGGAATATCATCATCTTTAACCCTTAATTCGTGATAACCTGACCTAAGGTCAATGTTGTAAAAGTAACTCGCTCCTTGGAGTTGGTCGAATAAATCATCTATTCTTTGAAGAGGATAATTATTCTTAATGGTCACCTTATTCAATTGTCGGCATTCGATACACATACGGAGTGAACCATCTTTCTTCGTAAAAAATAAAACTTGAGAAACCCATGGAGAGATACTCGGTCAGATGAAACCCTTATCCAACAAATCTTTCAATTGCTCTTTTAACTCCTTAAATTCTACCAGAGCCATTTGGTAAAGAGGAATAGAAATAGGTTGCGTATCTTGGAGAAGGTCAATATCGAAGTCTATTTCCCTTTCTGGATAAATATCGGGTACATCATCTAGGAACACTTCTAAAAACTCATTAACAACTGGGACTGAATCAAGAGTAGTGGTTTTGGAATACATATCCCTTACCCTAAGTAGATGGTACAAGCAACTCTTAAAAATCATCTTTCTAGCCTTAAGACAAGAAATAAACCGAACTTGCGGCATAATTTCCCCCCTTCCACTCTCTGACCAGCTCATTCGAAAACCGAAATTTGACTACACAGGTTCTATAATTGATAGACGCTTACCAAGAGTGCTGCCAATCCATACCAAGGATAAAATCAAAATCTAGCATATCAAACTCTATTAAATCAACTAGAGTAACTCAATGTGATAAGGAGATGAGACACTTTCTATAGACCCTCTTAGCCACAGTATAATCATAAATAGGAGTAGAGACAGAAAAATGATCTAATAACACATCATGAAGATCATCAAATCTCATAGCCACATATGGCGTCACAAAAGAAAAGGTAGCACCGGGATCAAGTAAAGCATAAACAACAAGTTGAAATACTTTCATCATACCTGTAACAAAATCAGGGATCAAGTAAAGCATAAACATCAAGTTGAAATACTTTTATCATACCTGTAACAAAATCAGGAGAACCCTCTTATTCACCACGAGTCTGAAGTGCATAAAACCTATTTGCTTGGGAGAATTAGTACCCAGACCACTTGGACCGGATGAAGGATAGGGTTGAGCCCTAAGACAACTATCTCTTTCATTCTTAGCAACTAAAGGAAAATCTCTTATTTTGTGGTCGATCTTACCAGAATCAAAATACTTAAACCCGCTAGAGATTTACCTTCATGCTTTCTTTCACACTTAGCACAATTTGGAAATGAAGAACCACTACCACCTCCTTGAGGCTTAGGGTTAGAAACCTCTCTTTGTTGAACTTAGGAGCATTGGAGGAACCTTGCCCGGAAAACATTTGTTGATATCTAGGATGATTATATCCATCGCACCTTGCATGAAGACAAATTACCATCACCGATTCTTGACCTCTTTGACTCCCTAGACCTCTCCTTAAGTTTCTCCCATTCATTCTTTTGGGCATGAACCATGAGACGAGAAATATCCATTTCATGGACAAGCATAGCAGTACGACACTCTTTCACTACCAATTTGGACTCACCTGAAACAAACATGCTCATCATTGCACTAAAGTCTAACTAGTTTTGTTAGAGTTATCTAGGGTGCATGTCCCAGCAACTCAACTCAGTTAGAGGCTTATTCAAACATAGTTATAGATTCAGCTTGAGTTGTTCAGTGGTTGTGAGATATCACTACAGTCTTAGTATGTTTTATATATTAAGACTATTTGGTTTTTGTCCTCACATCAGATATTTATTGATTTAACTTTCGCATAGTTCATGCTTTGCTTAGTTATTTTGAGTATGCTTATGATATGCCAGACTCAGAGTTAGCTTGGGGTAACTCATGATCCTAGGTCTCGTGTTACGTCAAGGGGGTAGCCTCAAGGCGTGGAAAACATGGTATTAGAGCATTCAATTAAAGAGTCCTAAGATGTCTGAAAGATGCACTAAGTAGAGTCTCTTTCATGGGTGTGAAGTGCGCCACATCTATGATGGGATGTTACGAAAAGTTTTAAGAAAAAGTTCACTTTCTTTGTTATTTTCTCGTGTGGGTATAATCCAACTTCTTCTTTCGAATCCATCGTTTTACTTTTCTGATCATGCCTCCTCATAAAACTAATGCATGGAATGTTAATGCACGCAATGCCAACGTAGTTCCTCCAGTCTAGAACCATGAGGTCAACAATGTAGAATTTCGGAACGCAATCCAACACATGGCTCAGAGTGTTGCCAATCAAAACAATCAGCAGGTCTCAGTTCCTACTTACACAAATAGTTTATCAATTGTAGGTAGTGTCATTCCTCGAGGCTACCCCTTGACGTAACACGGGACCTAGGATCACCAGTGACCCCAAGCTAACCCTGAACTGACATATCATAAGCATATTTAAAGATTTACTGAAAATAGAAATATTGTGTGGAAGCTTTAACATAATATAAACTGAAATGATAGGGAATACCCATTCTAAGTTTGAATATACAAAGGCCTGAGAGTTCAACAAAAACTGAAAGATCAAACTCAAATCTAAAATTGAATCTAACTATGTCTCAGATAAGCCTCTAACTACCCAGAGATGGTGGGACATGCCCCAGCTAACTCTAAAAAAACTGAAACTAAAACAAAGAAAGACTGAATAGAAAGCATGTCAATCATCCTTGAAGAATGAGGACTCACTACTGATGATGTTGAACTGGAGATCAGGAATCGATCTATGTGTGATCTGAATGCTAAGGACCTGAACCTATATTACGAGAAGATATAGCGTAGAGTATGCATCAGTACTTGAAAGATACTGAGCATGCAGGATAGAATAAAGCTGAACAATATATACATAACTGAACAAAGCAATAATAGCAATGATATAATCTAAAATGAATGTAAATACTGAAATATACTGAATACTTGGCTAACTAGATGCAATGACAAAGTACATAACATGTTGATACTGAATACTGAACTATAACTGAAAACCTAGTCAAATGCACTAGATTCTGACTTTGGGAGCTACTATTAACCGACATAAAACCGCAAGATCCATCAATGGAGTCTGATGTATATGACCCATCGAGAGGACCCAATATACTTTGACAGGGTATAAAGGGATAACTGGTGTGATCACTATATATTATGCCCACAGAAGGGACTTATCCTACGGGGGCACATAGTTTTGGGACTATAAGGTTACTAACCCTAGTCCACTCGGTGTTAAGCCTACTCCCAATTGAATATGTAAGTAACACATTATATTTGAATTTTTGTAATACTCAATATCTCAAAATACTGACATGATAACTGAAAATGCAACATGAATCTACTGATAATGGAACATTCTTAACTGCACATGTAAATCTAAATAAACTGACCTAGCAAGTATAATTCATGAATTAGAGGAATCTAAACGACTAGGGTTCTGAGTTTCATGCAATAATCTAAGCAACAAGTCCTCAAAATCATGATAATCTAATTAGAATTAGTCTAATAGCTGAATCACAACACTTTTCAAAAGTTCAAGAAACCCTATGTCTTAACATGATATATAGAATCAAGAATCTGACTGAACTCTAGGGACCTAATGGGTGAAAGTAACCCACTAGTGAAATCCCACACACCTGGTGACGAATTTCACGGAGAAATCTTTCGATTTCGGGGCTGGAATTGGAGGAAACCTTATTGCGTTCTTTAAGAGGGTTGGTCAACTCTTTCTTCTCCTTATGGATAAATTTTTGATAATGAATTGGTTAGGGTAAGTTCTGATTTAGTTAATAAGCTAAAGCTGACCAAAACAATGTAGTTTATGGGTTAAATGACGTACTTTAGGTGTCCAACACATAGGGAAAAGACCAAATTACCCCTGACTTAAAAGTTGACGGGGCCAACCGACGGACCTTACAGACGGATCATCAACTGACCTACGGTGCATCCTGGTCAGTCACCGATTGGCTTCAGAGAATTGTTCTAAGGGGTCTAAACCACAGACCTGGACCACGAACTGTGGTCCTACCTACGGTCCGTAGGTCTTGGCGTGGTTCTGAAATTAACAAAAAACTTTGGGCTTTCTGGGGAGGGACTGCAGGTGGCCAATCACGGACCCCACCTACGGTCCGTGTGCCAACCTACAGACCGTAGGTTGCACCGTTGGTGGTACCTGCAACTTCTGGAATTTTATGCTTTTTTGGTTTTCTAGAATACGAGGTGTTACATTATCTCCCCCTTGGGAACATTCATCCTTGAATGCAGATTAAACTAGATGAATATGGAGGGAAAAAGCTGGAAACCCTACCACTAAGTACTGGAAAATGAAATCTGACTGAACTAAGTTCCAAGAACATACAAATACGCTGAAAATGAAAGTATAATTGAAGGAACATGATACTAAGATTGGATCTACGCATGAGTCACTAAAAGACTGGAGAGGAACTATTACCTCAAGCTAGAATGGAATCAGAAGTAAAGAGATGGGGAGACTTCGCCTTCATGGCTACTTCTGTTTCCCAAGTAGCTCCCTCTACCGACTGACTCCTCCACAAAACCTTCACTAAAGAAACTTCTTTGTTTGTCAACCTTCGAACCTGACGATCAAGAATCTCAACTGGAATATCCTCATAGGTGAGACTATCCTTCACAACAATATTTTCCAATGGTACTATAGATGTTGGATAACCCACACACTTATTAAACAGTGATATGTGAAAGACTGGATGCACCGTTGCTAGTTCTACTCGCAACTCTAACTCATAATCCACTTTACCAATTCTTTTCAAAATCATGTGAGGGCCTACATATCTAGGACTAATCTTCTCTTTCTTGCCAAATTTCATCACCACCTTTATAGGTGACACTTTCAGGAAAAACCAATAATCAATTTGGAACTCCAAGTCCCTTTTCCTTACATTTGCATAGGACTTCTGGCGACTCTGGGTTGTCTTAAGTCTATCTCTGATAAGCTGAACTTTTTCCATAGCATCATGAACCGTATTTGGCCCTATCAAGGTTGCTTCAGCTACTTCAAACCAACCAACTGGAGATCTATATCTACGCTCATATAATACCTCATAAGGGGCCATCTGAATGCTGTAATGCTAACTATTATTGTAGGTGAACTCTATAAGAGGAAGGTGATCATCCCAACTACCCTTGAAGTCGATCACGCAAGCTCTCAACATGTCCTCTAAGGTTTGAATAGTACGCTCTGCCTGACCATCTGTCTATGGATAAAATGTTGTGTTGAGATTAATCTGAGTACCAAGACCTTTCTGAAATGACTTTTAGAAATGAGAGCTACACTGAGGACCTCTATCTGAGATGATAGAACTTAATGGAACCAGACTATCTCATTAATGTAGAGCTTGGCGTAGTCCTCTGCAGAATCTGTAGTCTTGACAACCAAGAAATTAGTGGACTTAGTAACTATGTCTACTATTACCTAAATGGAGTCATGTTGTCTGCGAGTAAGAGCTAAACCTGTAATGAAGTCCATGTTTATCACTCCCTACTTCCATGTAGGAATAATCTCTTGATTCATACCTCCTGGATTTTGATGTTCTACCTTCACCTGCTGGTAATTAGGGAACTTAGCCACAAAATCTGCTCTATCCCTTTTCATACCATTCCACCAAAAGACTTCCCGCAGATCATGGTACATCTTGGTAGCACATGGATGAATAGAATAATTAGAGTCATGGGCTTCTGTAAGGATATGTTGTCTCAACTCACCCACCTTAGGTACACATAAACGACCCTAATAGCGAAGCACACCATCTCCCCCTTGGGAGAAAACCTTAACTTTCTGCTGATGAACTGCACCCTTCATTTGAAGCAAT
Organism: Solanum chiquidenum; assembly: GCA_029582725.1. Lineage (NCBI taxonomy): Eukaryota > Viridiplantae > Streptophyta > Magnoliopsida > Solanales > Solanaceae > Solanum > Solanum chiquidenum. The sequence goes on from JAJOOS010007372.1 coordinate 8,941, forward strand.
ATAAGATCACTGTCTTGTCTTTCCTTAACCTCCGCTACCAATAAAGATTCTTACCCATTCAGAACTATCACAGCATCTCCTGATATGTTCATATGGCAAACTCCTAAGCGAGTAAGCATGTGAATATCTTTTTCTAGCTCCTTCCTTTGTTCCTCAAAATGTGCTACACTACCCATAGATAGTCTGCTAAGAGCATCTGCTACTACACTGGCCTTACCAGGATGGTAAAGCACATTCATATCATAGTCCTTGAGGAGCTCAAGCCATCTCCACTGGCGATGATTCAATATTTTCTAGGTGAACACAAACTGAAGGCTCTTATGGTCAGTGAACACATCTACGTGAACACCATACAAGTAATGTCTCCAAATCTTTATGGAATATACTACGGCTGCAAGCTCGAGGTCATGAGTCAGATAGTTCTTCTCATGCACCTAAAGCTATATAAAATCATATGCTATAACCTTACCTTGCTGCATCAACACAGAACCTAGGCCAACTCTGTATGCATCACAATAGATCACATAACCGTATGAACCCTCTCGTAGAGTCAAAACAGGAGTTGCAGTCAACCTACTTTTCAGTTCTGAGAAGCTCTTGTCACAATCATCTGACCAATTGGACATAACCTTTTCTGAGTCAAATTAGTTAATGGAGAAGCTATAGATGAAAATCCCTTCACGAACCTTGTGTAATAACCTGCAAAACCCAAGAAACCTTTGATTTGTAGGAGAGATGGGTCTATGCCATTGTTTCACTACCTCTATTTTCTTAAAATCCACTCGGATCCATTCACTAGACACTATACGACAAAGGAAAGCAAAAAATTGTAACCAAAACTAACATTTGCTAAACTTAGCGAATAACTGGAGATCTTTGAGAGTTTTCCGAACAACCGTCAAATGAGTTGCATCTTATTCCTCATTCCTAGAGTAAATTAGGATATCATCAATAAAGACGATAATGAACAAGTCCAAATACTGCTTGAACACCATGTTCATCAAATAAATGAAAGTTGCAGGAGCATTGGTTAGTCCAATTGATATAACTACAAATTCATAATGACCATACTGAGTTATGAAGGCTATTTTTGGAATGTCACTATCCCTGACTCTGATTTGATGATAACCAGATCTGAGGTCCATCTTCGAGAAATGACTAGCACCTTGAAGTTGGTCGAACAAGTCATTAATCATGGGGATAGGAAACTTATTCTTGATTGTGACCTTGTTCAACTTCCGATAGTCAATGCACATCCTCACAGAACCATCTTTCTTTTTCATGAACATCACTGGTGCACCCCAAGGGGAAATACTAGGTCTAGTGAAGTCGTTATCTAGAAGGTCTTTCAACTGTTCTTTCAATTCATTCAGCTCAGTTGGATCCATTCTATTAGGATAAATAGAAATAGGCTGGGTATCTGGAAGGAGATCAATATCGAAGTCAATTTTCCTTTCGGGAGGAACTCCGAGAAGATCTTATGGAAACACTTATGGGAACTCAGTTACTACTTGTATGAATTCAAAAGTTGGGATTTCGGAGTTTGAATCCTTAACCGAAACTTGATGATAGAGATACCCCTTAGAGATAATCTTTCTTACCTTAAGCTAGGAAATGAATCGACCCATAGGCACTGAGTTACTACCCTTTCATTCTAGGATTAGCTCGTCTAGAAATTGAAAGCAAATGATCCTTGTTCTACAATTGACTGAGGTATAACACAAATGTATTTAATCCATGCCTATAATGATATCACAGTCTACCATTTCTAACTCTACTAGATTTGCTGAGGAAATTTTCTGAGAGAATATGATAGAGCAATTTTTGTAAACCCGTCTAGCTAAAACTGGGTCACCGACTGGAGTAGAGACCTAGAAGGGTTCAGAGTGAGTTTTTGGACTGACACCGAAGTTTACTGGTATATATAGAGTTACAAAGGAAAGAGTAGCCTTTGGATCTAACAAAGCATACACATCTAAATGAAAGCCTGGAGAGCATACAACCTCTTTTTTATCCTAGAGAGACTGGAGAGCATACAACCTTTTGTGGCGCTGACCGCCACCTGTACCAGTTGATGTACCCTGCTGAGTTGGGTGACCTGCTGATGTTGCTAAAGATGTAAACAGATCCCTACTATTTTTTTTATTATCTCCTTGTCCCTACTTATAAGAAGGGCAATCCCTCAATCGATAGGTTCTGGCAACTGAAACACTCCACTGAGACTTAGAACCTGATGCCCTACCTTTCTGATCTTGTCGAAATATGGAGGAAGAAACACTAGCTTATGAAGGTGCTGGGGCTGAAGACCTTTGTTAAAACTACGAGCGATTTCCACCACTCGATTTATGCTTAGAGTACTCATAATTACATGTCCTAGCCTTCTTGTTGTCCTTAGCTTGTTCTCTAAGCTTATCTCCATCAACCTACTGAGCATAGGTCATGAGCCTAGAGATATTCATATCTTCCAGTAACATAGAATTTCTGCACTCTGTTCTCACCAAGTCACATACCCCAAATAAAAACTTACTCATCTACGCCCTAGGATCGACAACCATATGTGGAGCATACCTGGATAGCTAGGTGAACTTAAATCAATACTCTTGGACCGACATAGAATCTTGCCTCAAATTCATGAATTACTGAGCCTTAGCCTCCCTCAACTCTCTTGGGAAGAACCTGTTAAGAAAAGCTCCTGTAAAACACTCCCATGTCATAAGAGTGACATTATCACCCTTGTTTTCCTTCCACTGCGTGAACCATATGTGAGCCACATCCTTAAGTTGGTAGGACGCTAACTCTACCCTATCATTTCCAATCAATTGCATCACTACAATGATCTTCTTGAACTCATCAATAAAGTTCTAGGGATCCTCACCAATTTGCAACCCTAGGAACTCATGTGGATTCGTCCTAACAAAATCACGAACCCTAGCTGATGCAGATCAAACACTAGCATATGTAGGAACTGGAACCTACTTATTGTTCTGGTTAGCTACACTCTACGCCAAAAGTTGAATGGCGTTCCAAAACTCTGCATTTGAAACCTCATGGTTTGGGACTGGAGGAACTTCGTCAACGTTGGGGGAATTAGCATACCTTGGGTAAGCTCTATGAGGAGGTATGATCTGAAAATGCATAACGTCGAGTTAGAAAATATATCATACCCACGCACGATAAGAATAAAAAAGTGAACTTTTTCCTAAAACATTTCGTAGCCTCCCCTCATGGGTGTTACACGCTTAAAATTCATGAAAGGGACTCTACTTGTGTGAATTTTCAGACATCCTAGGACTTTTGAACCTAGTGCTCTGATACTAAGTTTGTCACACCTCGAGGATACCCTACGTAACACGAGATCTATGATCACGAGTGACCCCAAGATGACTCTGAACTGGCAAATCATAAGCATACTTAAATATTTATTGAAAATAGAAATATTGTGTGGAAACTTAAACATAATATAAACTAAAATGATGGGGAATACTGATTCTACGTCTGAATATATAAAGGATTGAAAGTTCAATAACAACTAAAAGATCAAACTTAAATCTAAAACTGATTCTAACTATGTCTGAAATAAGCCTCTAACTGGCTAGAGATGTTGGGACATGCCCCCAGCTAACTCAAGCAAATTTGAAACTAAACCAAAGAAAGACTAAATAGAAAACATGTCAATCATCCACGAAGAATGAGAACTCACAATTGATATTGCTGAACTGGAAATTAGGAACCGATATATGCGTGATCTGAATGCTAAGGACCTAAACCTATATCACGAGAAAATGTAGCGCAGAGTATGCGTCAGTACTTGAAAAGTATTGAACATGCATGATAGAATAAAGATGAACAATATATACATAACTGAACAAAGCAATAAGAGCAATGATATAATCTTGACTGAATGTATATACTAAAATATACTGAATACTGAGCTAACTAGATACAATGACAAAGTACGTAACATGCTGAGACTGAATATTAAACTATAACTAAAAACCTGATCAAATGCACTAGATTATGACTATGGAGCTACTATTAACTGACATAAAACCACGAGAGGTATTCGTGGAGTCCAGTGTATATGCCCCACCGAGAGGATCCAATATACCTTAGTAAGGGTATAGATGTATGACTAGCGTGATCACTATATATTATGCCCATAGAGGGGAATTATCCTACAGGGGCATGCAGTTCTGGGACTATGAGGGTGACTAACCCTTGTCCACTCGGTGTTAAGCCTACTCCCAACTGAATATGTAAGTAACACATTATAACTAAATTTCTGTAATACTTAATAGCTCAAAATACCGACATGCTAACTGAAAATGCAACATAAATATACTAATAATGAAACATTCTTAACTGGGCATGTAAATCTGAATAAACTTACCTAGCAAGTGTAATTCATGAATTAGACGAATATAAACAACTAGGGTTATGATTTTCATGCAAGAAGGTAAGCAACAATTCCTCAAAAACATGATAATCCGATTAGGATCAGTCTAATAGCTGAATCACAACACTTTTCTAAATTTCAAGAAACCCTAGGTTTAAACATGATATAGAGAATCAAGAATCTGACTTAATTCTAGGGACCGAATGGGTAAAAGGAACCCACTAGTGAAATCCCACATACCTGGTCACGAATTTCAAAGAGAAATCTTTCGATTTTAGTGCTAGAACTGGAGTAGGTTGGTCAACTCTTTCTTCTCCTTTTCATTCAAATTGGATTAATTTTGGAGAATGAATTGATTAGGGTAAGTTTTGATTTAGTTACTAGGCTAAAGCTGACCAAAATAACGTAGTTTAGGGATTAAACGACATAGTTTAGGTGTCCAACACATAGGGAAAATATCAAGTGACCCCTGACTTAAAAGCTGACAAGGCAAACCGACAGACCGTCGACTGACCAACGGTCCATCCTAGTCAGTCATCGATTGGCTTTAGAGAATGGTTCTGAGGGGTCTGGACCACGGATAGTGGTCCCACCTACGGTCCGTAAGTCCTTGTATGATTCTGGACTAAAATAAATTTTCTGGGCTTTCTAGGGAGGGGGTGCAGGTGGCAAACCATGGACCCCACCTATGGTCTATAGGCCAACCGATGGTCCGTAAGTGGCACCGTTGGTGCCACCTGCAACTTCTGGAATTTTTTGCATTGTTTGTTTTCTATAATATTTGGTGTTACAGGTAGGGTGCAAGACACTGTTCATATTAATATACCTGAGCTTCTAGGGTCGGAGGTTAGTGAGGACTCATAGAACTTTACTCATGAGGTTAAGAAGATTCTTGGAAAAATTCAAGTGACTGGTACTGATAGTGTTGAGTTAGCATCATACAAACTTATAGATGTAGCTCATATCTGGTTCACTCAGTGGAAAGAAAATAGGGGTGCAGATGCAATTCCTGTTACTTGGGGTTGTTTTACTCGAGCTTTTCTAGACAGGTTCTTCCCAAGGGAATTGAGAGAAGCTAAGGAACAAGATTTTATGAACTTGAAGCAAGGTTCAATGTCGGTCCATGAGTACGGGCTGAAGTTTACCTAGCTCTCCAGGTATGCTCCAAAAATGGAATTTCTTGTTTAGGGTATCCGATGTGGTGAAGACCGAGTGCAGAAATGATATGTTTCTAGGGGATATGGATATCTCCTGACTAATGACTCATGCTCAGCAGGTTGAGGGAGATAAGCTTAGGAAATTGGTTAAGGAAAATAAAAAGGACAGGATAGGAAATTAAGAATACTAACAACAAAAGTCGACTCGCTCACAGTTTTAGCAGAGGTTTAGAGCCCCAGCACCTTCATCAGTTAGTGCTCCATCCCCCAAATCTCGACAGGATTAGAAAGGTAGGGCATCAGGATCTAAGTCTCAAGGGAGTGTTTCAAGGAATAGGACATCCTAACTTGTCCAAAGTTTGGTAAGAACCATCCGCGCGAGTGTCTTGGCGGCAAGAAAGAGTTCTTTGGGTATGGTAGGTTTTGCCATAGGTTGAAGGATTTCCCTTCTGCCAAGTAGAGGAAAGGTGGTAACAACAATAGGGCTTAGTCTAAAGCTCCAGCAACACTAGCAGGTTGCCCAACTCAGCAGGGTGCTTCAGTTGGTACAGGTGGTAGGCAGCACCAGAACAAGTTGTACACTCTCCAGGCTAACCAGGACCAGGAAGATTCTCCTGATGTGGTCATGGGTATGTTTCAGGTTTTTAATTTAGATTTTTATGAATTTCTTTATCTAGGGGATACCGTGTCTTCTGTAACTCCATATATAACACTAAACTTCGGTGTTAGTCCAGAAACTCTCAGAACCCTTCTCACTCTCTACTCCAATCGGTGTCCCAATTATAGCTAGACGGGTGTATAGAAATTACCCTGTCACAGTCTCTAAGAAAGTCACCTTAGCAGATCTTGTAGAGTTAGAAATGGTAGATTTTGATATCATTCTAGGCATGGATTGGTTACATGCATGTTATGCCTCAGTCGATTGTAGAACTAAGATTGTTCAGTTTCAGTTTCCAACGAGCCAGTCTTATAATGGAAGGGTAGTAGTTCAGTGCCTAGGGGTTCATTCATCTCTTGCCTTAAGGGTAGAAAAATGATCTCCAAATAATATATCTATCATCTTGTCAGGGTTAAGTATTCAAACTCCAAAACCCCAACTTTTCAGTCAGTCCCAGTAGTAAATGAGTTTCTAGAACTGTTTCTAGAAGATCTTCCCGAAGTTGCTCCCGAAAAGGAAATCAACTAAGAAAGTTTCTTTCATGAATGTATTGTGAGGGAATATTTTAGTGGAGGGTGTTAATTGGGAGGCCGAGGCCGATATGGTCCTGATATCCCCATCTTTTTTTCCTTCTACCCTAACTTGAGGTAATGAGTTCCTCATGGTTTACTTCTTGGTTGAAGCCATATGTTTTTAGATGTACCCATGATTTTCTTATGTTATGCATGTTTATGAAAACTAGTATTTTGGAAGAAAATGAGTTTATGTGATTGATTTTCTACATGTTGTAGTTTATTGAGTATGAGTTACCTATAAAGAGATCTTAGCTATTGTGAAATGTGTCCTCAAATTTCAAGGAGATCTTTATAACCAAAAGTTTATTATAAAGACAGATTGCCAGGCAGCAAAATTCATGTTCAATAAAGATTGCAAACATGATGTTTCTAAACAGATGTTTGCTAGATGGCAAGCCTTATTAGCACCTTTCGATTTTGAGATTATTTATAAAAAGGGCGAAGAAAATAGTCTTCCAGATTTTCTTACCAGAGAATATCTAAACTAATTAATTTTAATTTATTGATATACAGGATGAGACCATCATGGCCCCCTCCTTCCAGAAGGGGTAGAGGAAGAATTAATCCAGGAAGAGGAGGTCATATCCTAGCTCAGCATGGAACTAGACAACTTATTGCAAGCAATATTGCTAGCAGCAGTATTGATACAGACCACCCGATGTATAAAGAATTTGTGGATTTTATGAAATCCAAGAAAGAAACAGAGAGCCCCCCATCATATTCATCGGCTCTTACCGAAGAAGAGAACATTGAGGTGTTTGATTTAAATGAAAAAAGAGAGGTTATACTTCTCTTAGAAAATAGTGATTTAAATGGAAAAATGAGCCATGGCAAATAATGTCAAGGTATTTAGATTCAGTATGTTATACTACATCCACTTATAAATACAGGATGAACTACGAGATAATATTATCTCATACAGGGTCATGCGAATTCCAACATTTCTACCCAGCAAATACAAGAAAAGTTTATAACTTTTCCAAGTTCATCATAAAGAAGATTATAACCCCAGAAGAATGGGGAATGAGTCCTCTAAAGGAATTGGATTATATCCACCCAGAGCAAAAAATGACGGTAAAGTATAACTATTGGGATTATGTGGAAGGCTTTAATAAAGCATTATTATATGAGAATTCTAATAGAAAACACTCATGGTTTATCAAAATATGTTCTCACAATTTTGGTAAACAAATTCCAAATTGGTTTTGTAGATGGTGGACATTATATGGTCCTTCTATAAAGATACTACCCGAGAATTATAAGAAACTCTATTCAGAATGGATTGATGTATCTCCAACACTTATAAGTTTAGAAGAGGATAATATCTTCTTCGAAGGAATGTCAGTCATGTATTTCTTTATTGAATTCTCAATTCCGTGGATCATGAAGTGGTCAATAGGAGTTAATACTACTCCTGAAGGATTCCCGTGTCTACAGAGAACTTTTTATACGAAGTTCTGGAACAAAATGATTCACAAAGACCTTGAAGGAAAAATTCAAGGCCAGGAAACTTTGGATTTAATAAATAAAACTATTGGCAATTATTATATTATTGC
>JAJOOS010007373.1:0-23960 GCA_029582725.1 Solanum chiquidenum
ATGTTTTCTTGCATGGTCATCGTACTTAGTACTTATTGTACTAATTCCATATTTCTCTATTGTTACAAGTGTAGGTGGTGGAAAGTGAGGAGATCTTTAGAGGAAGTTTGGGATATCGACTCTTCTCAAGAAGCTTGGTATGTCCTCATATATTCGAGGACATTGATGTTACCTTTCTAGTATTTCCACTTAGATATTGTATAAGACTTATATTTTGTTGTAAAGGGTCGTGTCCCTAAGATGTTCTATTCGTGTCTAAGATGGTACATGAGACTTAGAAATTCTAATTCTTTACATTTGAAAGATTTTATGAGTATTATGAATTTGTTTTAAAAAGAATTTTTATTCCTTGCAGTTTTTATTACCGAATTCGATGAATGAATGTTAAGGCTTGTATAAGACCTCTGAGGGTCGAATACGCATGTAACGGCTAGGGGGTGCTCTCGGGTCGTTACAAAAAGGGAATAATGCTACCATTTGGTTAGATCAGTTTAGGCTTAAGTTGACTAATTTGAACAATGACCTATGATCACTTCCTAACTTCTAGCCTAGATTATCCTAGCAGGACCAACGGGGTAAGTTCTAGATTGGCACAAAATTGTCTGAATAATCAACCATTCTCAAACACTCTTGGCACATAGTTTCATTATCAGATTACCCAGTTCAAGTTTTAGCTTAAGTCGTGAGATCAATTTGGTTCTTTATCATGTCATACTCAGAGCCAACACATTCAACTCATTCTAGCCTACAGATTTTAGCACATACCACAATTTTTGGACATGTATCATTTTTTTTCATTCATTATTATGCCATCATGCTTCATTCTTTCTCATGCTTCTACACATACATTCCTAACACATGTCAGTTCAACAAAAATTAAAACAATCTCTTAGGGAAAAATAACACAGGCAAGAAAACCCCAAGAGAGGATTATGAGTTGGGTTACTCAGACTTTACTCTATCACTCACAATCCATTTACCCCACCCCCACCAAAATAGAGTGCAATTGTCCCCAATGCACAAAAAGTAAAATTTAAAGGATTGGGTGAAGCAAACTTCTGGCGCATAGCGCCGAAGACTCATCAACAAGCGAATGGGTCAGGTTTCCCAGATCCCGCTTGAACAACACTTGGGTCACCCTCAATAGTGCCCACAGCATCTATCACATCACACTAAGTAGTGTTACCAATCACTCTTACCGCACCATCATTTCTGCTCACATCATCTCGCACAGTGGCCTCAATGGTGGGCCTAGAACTCGAAGCTCCAAGAGTACTCTCACAAACCCTCTGATGGCGCAATTCCTCATCCACAGTGGAGGCTTTCCTCGCCTGCTCATGTTGCTGACACTCCCTCTTCTTTGCCCTTGCATCTTTAGCAGTATCGGACGGGTGGCTAGATCGGTGCCTCTTTTCTCAGGGACTGGTGGACTCGGACTACGGTACCTCCACGCTGTATAAATCCTCAAACACTATACCATCAGCCAGTGTTGTAGGTACAGACTCTGGCACATATGTGGGGTAAGGATGGCATCAATGTCGGCCTGAAGACTGTCTAACTCAGTCCAGTTAGAGGATAGATCAGTGGCGAGGGATGGTCATGCGATGACTCCCATGGGTTATGCGTCGCCCGATATCCATCCACAACAAAACACGAAGTTGCCTAGTAGCATGAGGTCTAACCCTAGAGATGAAGTTTAACTGGTAGCTCACGTCGAGCCACGACGATAAATAAGGTGCTTCTTGGGAGGCAACCCAAGGTTTGAAATGCTTTTGTGTGTTTTAGAAATAATGGTGTGTTGATTGAATGGGTTAAAGTGTGAAGAGTGTGTGGAAATTGCATTTGGCGAGAAAATAGTTTCATTCAGTGAATCGCCAAATAGGTTGGTGACCCCGATGAAAACTACCGTTTGGACTTGCACTTTGACTGAAGGTCCTATAAAACACGACTATGCAAATTACCATTCGGCGTGACACCGACTGGATCGGCGAGTGCGACTAATGTCGCTGAATGGTTGTGAACTCAACGGTTTATAATGGCCAAAGGTCCTAAGATTCGAAATCATTCACTTTCCCTCGCTTTTAATCTTCACAAATTCACACCAAGGTAGTATTTTCAATACTCTTATATTCCATTAGTGTTTTACTAATTGATTGGTTCTTAGAACTAGGATTTCTTTGTTGCCTAGCATTTCAATTATATTTAAATCGGCACAAAAGGTTAGTTCTCTGAACCCCGAATTTACATTTGAATATTTTGTACTCTTTTGCAATGATCATATCTTATTGATGTGTGTTGGGTCTCTCTTTTAGGATTAGAATGTTTACATGCCTATTTCAATTTGAAAGTCTTGCCCGTAGTGTTTTGATCGTCAAATGCCCGTATTTGTTGTGATTGTAATTGAATGAAATCTCATTGGGTCTTGATTGTGTGTTGTTAGATTGATTGGGTGAACTCTGAGTAGCCCACATTTGTGCTAAATATCGAAAAATTGCTCAATGACAGAGCAGGTGACGCCACTCTTATGAGCAAATATCGTCAAATGGCTAAATGTGGCAAATCCGGGAGAAATCTAAGTATCTCGGGGTTATGGGTAGTATGGGTCTTTCTTAAATTTTATTAATTCATGCTTTGATTTCACTTTTGGGGTTCACAGGATTGAATTTGAGAAGATGGATTGAAAATGGGCAAGTTGGGTCGAACTTACCGAATCTTCCGGCGGCTCGCCCAATATCTCCATCTCGCCCTTAATATCATGTCAATTTGGATGTTTGAGACTGTAACTTTTGGCGAGAAGCCATGGGTCGCTGAATGCCCTCAGTGAGTCACCGTAAGTACTCTTTATCACCCTCTGTATGCTACCCATGCGACCCTTATGAACTGCTACTTTCGGTAGACAAACCCTTACTCGCCGAAAGTAGTCAGCGATTTGCCGAAAGGACTCCCCTATCACAGATTTGCTTTACTTGTTTAGCCAATCTCATCAGCGAGCCAGACTTATCTCGCTAAAGCGGTTCGGCAACTCACCGACTGGATTGGTGAGTTTATCTGCAAAAGAATTTGTTGTGGTATAGTTTTTTTTTGTTTTCTTAATTTCTCACGATCTTTTGCAGGTATGACTAAACCTAACAAAGCAGGTAGTAACACACCACCCCGAGGAAAAGAAAAAGGGATCACAATCAATGAGGATGGAATTGCATCCAGGAAAAAGGCCACTAAAATTTCCACAACTGGTGGGAAAGGCAAGGGCAAGGATAAAACCTTTGAGCTATCAGATGCAAGTTCCGACAGTACAAGTTTTTACACCAATGATCCAACAAAATATGACAGTGAAAGCATGGGTTCTGATGAAGATGAACTGATGGAGGCACAGAGGAATGAATTACGATCTAAACAGTTGAACGACCTATCTCGGATCAGAAATCCCCGACCCACCACTCCGACTCCTCCAGTTCCAGAGCAAGCAATAGTATTGGCACCTCCAGTACAAGGCCCCCCACCTAAATCAACAAATAGATTCAAGTCTGAGGGGTTGAGAACGATCATTGAGGAAAAATGGCTCTCCATCCATAGATTGGGTGATCGATAGGTATCCCGAGATAATAAAATGCCTGAAATATCAAAAAATTCAAATCTTCACAAAACCCCGTGGCTCTTACTTACCAAGCTGGGTCAGAGAATTTTACAATGCATACAATGCATTGGTACCTCAATGAAAGAGGCTAGTGTCATATTTTAAAGCAATTGACTACGTCGTTGTCAGAGGGAGGAAGGTAGCTTGTGATAGTGAGGCTATCAACATAGAAGTTGGTCACTGCCAGCACTGATCAGAACAGAGAAGTTAGATGAGATGAAAAAGTGGTTAGCCCCACTGATCTCATATGATAATACTCTGAAATGGTCAGCAGAAATAGTTTCAATTGAAAAGAAAGATCTGAACGTAGCTGCAAGATACTGGTTCGGATTCATCAGCAACACAATTATGCCATCACGGAATGAATCAATCCTTCGCCTTGCTATGGCCGCTTGTCTGGGGTGCATCATAGAGAAAACTAGGATAAATCTGGGGATGATCATTGCTTTAGAGTTCCACATGCGTGCAAAGCAGAGCCAGACATCCCTCCCTTTCATGGTATTAATCACCACATTGGGCAAAAGAGCTTGGGTGCCTAGAGATGCAAACAAGGATGTGGAAGTGGTTCCCACAACCTCCACCGACATCGAGAGCATCAAAGTCAAGTATCTTAAGGACCAAACAGAGAAGAAGCAGAAAGAAGTTGTAGCCACTGGATCCATACCTACAGAGATATCTTTACCTACTCCGGCCCTTGGGACTTCAGGTATGACCGTTTCCACTACTATTCTTGTTGACCCTCCAGGTTCCTCCGCTGTTGCACTACCACCCAGACAGATGGAGTGACTGCGTAGACAGGATCCCTATTTACCTCCCTCTCTGTCTTTCATTATTTTACCTTCCGATCTTGCGTTAAATGCATTTGGCGACAAATTGCTTTTATTTGTGGTGGGGTGAGCCTCACTTTTTGTGTGTTATTTCTGACTCGTGTTCTTGTGTATATATTTGGGCTGGTCTATTTTAAAATTGTGTTTACACTGCGTTCTGTGGATGTTTGAGCATATGGCTCCTTTTATCTTCAATTGCGAAATGATTTTGATTTTGATCCGTCCAAAAAAATTTGCCACCTCTCGTGTGTTGAATGTGGTTGTTCTTTTGCAAAATTTAAGTCTTCGTTCCGATCAATACCGATGACTTGAATAGTGATCACAATCGAACGAACATGACTGTACAGCTACGATGAGGACAAATGAAGTTGCATAGACAATATGTGAACTATTTGCATCTGGTTGTGACTAACTTGTTATCAATTTGAGTCTCTTGTGATGATCATTGCACACTAGCAAAAGTGTAGAGACTTGTTTGACTATAGTGTCAATGCCTAGTGTGATGAGCTTACTTTGAATCATGCATGATAGATCCTAGAATTTGCCCCGTTAGTCTAGTCAACTAAGTGATGTTGTTTCTTGATATGATCTTAGGCAATTTCTAAGAGTGTGAACCAATTTGACATATACCTCTTTTGTGACCTACCCTGTGAGCGTGTGATTCTCTTTCGAACACCCGTTGAGCCTTACCTTTATTTGGAAAAAACTTGATGAAACCAGAACCTTTCTTTATCCACTACCTATAATCCTCTTGAATTGTGGTTAGTTGAGTAGCCCACTTAAGCCAAAAGTCTAAGTTGGGGGTGTAGTGAAAAGACTAGGGAAAATCAAAAAGTGCAAGAAAAGTCTCCCTAAACCCATGGTGTTGCGAAAAATGGAAAACCCCCATAAAAAAAAGAGAGAAAAAGAACAAAAAAGAAAGTTATGAAATAAAGTACAAAATAAATGGGGTTCCCAAACAATCCATGGGAACTGAATAATAGGATGACTTATGAGCACTAAAGAAAATGATGAAAGAAGAGGAAATGAGGTGTTGTGAGCACCACATTTCTTGAGGAGAAAAGTCACTGAGCCTAAATGATCATACCTTTGCACTCAGCCCCATTACAAGCTTTGAAAAGACCTTTTTGATATAGAGTGAGCTGAAACAAATGTTGATTGGAAAATACGGGCAAACCTATGGGTGAAAACATGCATTGTGTTCTTCTTTGAGAGAGTAAGTGTTGCATTTGATTCCGGAACTTTAAATTCCAAACCATTGTGTGTGAATATTGAATCATTCCTTGTGTGAGGGCATTTGAACACTTTGGTTGAGCTGGAACTTGCATTTGAAGCAAGTATCGTGAGCATGAGATTCTTTGATATTGGTGTGTCACAACTTGAATCTTTGGGCACACATTTAATCTTTGCATAATTAAATTGAGTCTTGTTGTGTGCATTCATGATTGAGTCTTGTGTAGCACTGTTCAAGACACCCTTTTTGAACGACTGAACTTGAGTTTTCTTGAGGACAAGTAAAAGTTTAAGTTGGGGTGTTGATGAGTCCACAAATTGGACTCATTTAGGGATATATTTTAATAGAAATTGTCCTCAAATGCCTATTTTATCTCAATATCTGATGGAAACACTTAAGTTTGAGGTATTTGAAGTTTGAAGGAAAGCATGGACACTACGTCGCAAAAAGGAACGAAATGGGTGGAAAAGAACAAAAAAATTAAGGCATGAGGATCACCGAGTCCACTTGGCGAGTCGTTGAAGGGTTTTACTTCGCCTTTTATTCCAGTGTGCTCAGCCTTGAAGGAAAAGCTCAAGTCGGCAGAAAAAAAAAGCAATCGGCGCATCGTCGAAAAGTTCAGCGAGGTAGTACCAGGTCTCCCAATGACCCAGAGCACGACGATGATGAAGGATGGTGAAAGACGGCGATCAACTACACCGATGGGCGAATAGCTGAGTTGATCGACGATTTCGACTTAAGTCGCCCAATGATCCGCTGCAGCATAGATTTTTGAAAATTATATATACTCGTTGAGATATCAAATTTTATTATCAGATTTTTAGCATGGAACAAATTAATATAATTTTTAGTACTTTTTATTTTTGCTCTGAGTTTGAGAGGATTTTGAAAACTTGAAGAAGAAGAGGGTTTCATCTCCAAGGATTTGGACTTGGGTCTCTTAGATTCTTCATTCTTGGCCTGTAACAAGACTTAAATAATCATACCCATTGAATGCAAGCTCATTTAGGTATAAATCTCTATCTCTTGATGTGTGGCTAAAAACCCCACTTCTTGGGGTGTGATTTTGTGAATACGGGTTAGATTTGTTGTTGGGTCTTGCTTATTGATAGTTTATTCGTAGTTTAAATGTGATTTTGTTTAGTGGTTGTGGATTAATTTAATGAGGTTGTAGTTGCAAATATAATTTCATATATGTGTTTTTGGCTTACTCGAGAGAGAGGTTGTAAAACTAAGACCACTAGGCTGATGGCCTAAGGAGTGGGTCGACATGAGGTTCAGATCGAGATAGTGAACCCTACTCCCATATCCTAACACTCATCTCGAGAGAGTGAGTGGGGTAATGCATAGGCAGGTCTTCATGCGGCAAGTGGGTGTTCGAGAGAAACCCATTTAAAACGGGGTAAGTTGCTCGAGACAAAATTTATGCCCACGTAAATCGTAGCCTAGTCACTATTACTCTATAATTTTCCTATCGAAAGCATGTATCCAACAATTTGTTCTATCTCGTATTCTTGTCACATCCCAAGAATCCCCATCTCATTGCTTAGGTTTCTTTGTTAATTTTGCTGTTTTTTTCCTTACTAGTGACAAAACCCACATTGTTAATTGACACTCTTGTGTTCCCCTTAATTTACTATGTTTTTAATCTTTAACTTCTTTAGCTACAATTAGCTTTAGCACATTTGTGCTTAACCACTAATTTTCATGCCCAGTCCCTTGGGACACGACCCCAACCCTTGGTTGGGTTACTATACTATTGCACAATCGTAGACACTCGTACTGGAAGTTGTGTCGTTGATTATGGAAAACATCACCGAGGCATCATCAATGTGGTCTGAAGGGGCAGGGTCCTCACCCTGCATCTACTCCACATCATCCACTAAATCTACTCCTAAAGGCGGCACCGCAATCTGTGGACCACGTCGCAGGGCAGATACGTTGGCCTCATCCCGAATAAGGCTGATATCAAGTTTCCCGGTCGCCTGTACCAAAGTGTCACAATGCCAGATAGGCACCCCAGAATCCCTGCACAAATAGAAGATCATACATGGGAAGGGTAAAGTGGTGGTGGTCCTGAACGCCCTCTCATGGATCTCCGCCAACAACATGCGCGCAAAGTCAATCTCGAACCCATCTACCAAGGCCAAAACCGTCACTGCTCTATCCCAAGTAAGCGCATTATCGGCCTTTGTGGGCGATACCCTTTTCTACACCAAAAGATAGAAGAACTTGGCCACCAAATTGAGGGTGGCCTTCTGAATACCCAAGCGTGATGTGCTGACCCACTCCGCACTCTCTCCATCCACAGCTATGTGCTTGGTCAGCCAAAGTAATATGGCCTCGCTCTGCTCTGCATTCCGTTGGAACGCTCCACTCCTCACAATGTCCCACCGGTAGTCAAATTCGGCGGTGTTGAGTTCCCACTTGGTTCCCGGACCATAGAGGAATCAGCTGATGGTGATCTGCAATATGTCCACCAAAAATGTAACACCCATAGAAAGTAGTAAGACCAAACGGAAGCTTGACTTAATCTAGTAGGTGAAACTAGGGCCTCACATGTTATTCAAAGTTGTAAACTTGATCAAATGATGTAATATGTCTATTCAAGTTTATATTTAGGAGTTTGGAAGTCAAACGTCAAGAAATGACCATAACGTCCGGAAACTAGTAAGTTGAACTAGTGAGTTCTAAGAACCTTGTCGTTGAAGTTTGGAGTGTTGTATGAGGGTGAAAACTTGTAGAAGTGACTCCCATACTTAGAAAATCATGTTTAGGGTTTAAACGTCCAATTACGACTCCCCAAAGCCCACTTGAGGGGTCCTTGAGGAGGACCCCAAAACAGTCCCCCAAATCTGCCTAGACAGCAAGGTTTGATCAGCTTAGTGGTGACCTACAGATGCTTTCCACGTCCAGTAGACCATACCACGGTTTGTGGATGTAGGGAGTAGGTCCATACTTAGTTTTACTTTAAGCCTGCAACTTTAAAGCCACAGTACCAAACCACGGAAGCCAACCACAGCCAGTGGATTGATCCACGGTCCGTGGAAGGTGGCCGTGGGTTGGACTGCATTTTTACAGCTTTTAGTTAGAGCTTAGAAGGTTAAGTCAGTACTTAGTTTAGGGGTAGCATGGATGGTTAGTTATTTAATTAACCTACTATAAGTAGTTAATAGACCCCCTAAACTAAGCCTTCAACACATTAAAATAGCCCCCCCAAAACAGTCCACAAAAACAGTTTCTTGTGACCTACGGATGGCCATTCACGGCCAGTACATTGTGTGACACCCCGTAGGTCATGGGAGTGGGTCAACGCCTGCAACAGGCCTGAAAATGAAGCCTCATAACCCAACCAAGGAGGTGATTGACGGCCATTAAACCCATCCACGGTCCTTGGATGGGTGGCCGTGAATGCTGCCAATTTTACAGATTTTTAATTTAAGTTAGGTGTTTGCGAATTAATTAGTTAATTGATTAGGGGTTAATATAGGTCGTTTAATTAGTTAAATTACATACTATATAAGTTTAATGGACCCTAAACTAATCACTTTAACTCATTCAACTAAAGACCCCAAATCAAAAACCCAACTACCTTTCCGTCCAAGAATCTTCTCTCTAGAATCTCCATTGAAGAACCAAGAAGAGATCAATCTAGGGCTTGAAGTTGGAAGATTTTTCATAGGATATTGAAAGGATTATACACCTAAGGTATGGTAGTTCTTCTTTCTTGGTTAGATAACACCAAGAAGCCCCTTCAACTATGTTTTCAAATTCCCCAATTCTAGGGTTTTCAAATCTAGTCACGGGTCTTCTTCCAAAACGAATTCAATTGTTTAATTTAGGTTTATATTGATTGATTATGATTATTTATGATTTTATTAATTGATTATTAATGGATTTTGATTAAAATCTCCCTTGGAACCATGATTTCCCCTTCTTCCTAATTTGTGAACTAGGGTTTGAATTGATTGATCATATAAGCTTAGCAATTGATTTAAGTTTATGTTTTATGTTGTTGAATCATGATATATCTGAATCTAGCACGGTAATTCTAGAATTTAGGGTTGATCTTGATTCTTAGCCTTAAAAGGCAATTTGCTAGGGTTGTATGTGTTGATGAATATTGTATATGAACTTGTTGATCCACTTGAAAGGTGGAGGTGTTTAATTATGTTGTATTTACTTGATGTATAGTTATACATGAATACTTGATTAACCTAGGATTCTAGGGTTATGTCATGAAAGAGTATAATTGAGGGTTTATATATAATCCTCCTAGAATGATGAAATTCTTCATGTAATGCCTTAGATTAGATCACCTAGACATGAATTGCTTATGAATGAATCATGTAGACATCAAGTAACTTGATTAGGTCTTAGATGATGAATCATGGTTGAAGTAGTATTGAGTTTAGTTTACTTGATGCTATATGTCTATAGTTCATCAAGAATGAAGCATGAGTTTAGTTTACCTTGAGAGTTAGGTTTACATGATGACCATGTGAGGTATTGCTTGAGAGCAATGCTTGAAACATGAAGATTACTTCTAGGGCTTAAAGAGTAAAAGATAAAATGAATGAAGCTATTATGCATGTTGAATTGTATAAGGTACTATTGTGGAAGGATTTTACCCACATGACCTACAATGTGAGTACTTGAGCTTATACATGAAAATGAATGAACTATTTGAGTTATGATTACATACATGTCTATTATGATAAATGTTAGATGTGTTGATTTACATGGTCTATGATCCTTGAATGATGCATGATTGTGATATTATGTACATACTTATGAACACTTTGAGAGGGAAGTGTCTAATGATAATGTTGTTGTTGTGTCATTGCAAGGACTATTATACACACACACACTCCATGCATAAACATGATCATGATGTATCTAAGGTGTTAATTGAAAGTATAGTTCTCATATGCACCTTTACACATTATTATGCATGAAATATACATAACCATGTTGATCCTATTGTGTTGATTGAAAGTCTATATTCATGAGAACACACGATCTTAGTGTGAAAGTTATTCTCACATACTAATTATGATTCTAAAGTTGAAAGTACATTCTCACTTTAATGGATCGATGAGCTATAATATGAATTGTATTGAACGAAGGGTAGAGCACTCCTTCACACATGTAAATACAATTCTAGAATAATGACGTATAATTTGGGAAATATTGCTTAGCACCGAATGCATATGGACAATAAGAGAAATGCCCTTCCACCAATGCAATAGGGCGGGTTTCTAGAAGCAATCTCCCTATCCTATAACTATGTGCCAACATAGGATCTTAGCTAGTGGATCCACCTTATAGCTAGACTTTTTAGTCCTACCTTGGAAAAGTAGGACACCTTTCTCGGTGTGGGGTTACACGACACCGGATTCCATGTAGCTCACATGGTCTATGTCGGTTAAGGATGCTTTTCCCTATATAATAAAGAGAATGAATGAAATATGAACTATGCTATGACGTCTTAATGAGCTTTACTTAGTAGGAGTGGGGGTATGGGACTTCACTTTTACATTGCACAAGTAGGCTTAGTAGGATGTCATAGGATGGTTCCTTTGCATTTTGATGTGATTTGAATCCATGCATGTATATTGAATGGATAGTTGTTATGCATGAGTTTCCTTATAATTAGTAATGTACATGACTATATCCTTAATTGTGACTATTGCTATACAAGGTCTAAAGATGAAGTACATGACTAAGGTAGCTTCAAAGGAGTACTTAGTATGGTTAGTATTATGGGATGCTAACCACACATTGCACAAGTGTTGCTTAGGGTTTACCAAGGTAATTGGTCTACTATTAAAAGAGTATAAAAGTGATCAAGCTTGTGTTGTACATTGTAAATGCATGTTAGTTACTATACATTGCACAAGTGTTTCTTACGGGTTGATCATGTGATGATTACTTAATGATGAGATGATCTTGGTATTTGACTTGCACTACCTTGTGATTGGAGGCTATGTATTGTGAAGATTCGGATTTGAATTATATTGATGTTGGAGACTATGCTTGTTATTATAATGATATCTCTCATGTTATATTGAAATGTATGTGAGCTGCCTTATTGGTTGTATTCTTCAACAATTTCAAAGATGATGTTCAAAAATGGCATAAAGAATTATCTCAAATGAAATGTCCTTTTTCATGCATGTTTTAAATGGTTTTGTGCATGACTTCCATACTTAGTATTCGAGGACTCAACCACATGTCCCGTATTGTCCTTACTTTTATGTTTTTAGACTTTTGTAAGGGCCACGTCCCTAAGTTTGTATTAAAGAGTTTTATTCCAAGTATAATAGATGGTTTGAGACATAGTGTCATAGATACTCTTTCGTTTTATAAAGAGACTTCAATTGTAAAGAAAAAGTTTTAAATTTCTGCACTTTTTCCTATGCTTTAATGTTCATGAATTCTGTGAGGCTTGTATGCGACCCCTTCAGGGTCAATTACGTCGTGTTACTTCTAGGGGGTAGCCCCAGATTGTGACAGAAAAGCCTCGAACTAGAGTGGAAGTAAGAGGGTCTTGGGCTGTGGGCTTGGACCTCTTGTCGATAGAACCACAGAGTGTGGCAGCATATGAGGCATACAATTATCTCATTATCTCCTCGCTACAGGTCCCAAGGAGCCGATCCGTTCACTCACATTTTTTTTCCTGATAGAGCCGGTAGATATCGGGTATGGTGTGTAGGATCCCTGTGAGAATTCTACGCTCCTCAATGATCAGCCGGGCCTTCTTCCTTTTTTCATTTATCATGCATGCATCCTTGTATATATGCCATTGACCCTCAACGCACCACCTATTTGGCTTCTAAGAAACCGGAGCAGGGTCGTTGTTTGGTGGCACTGGAACGTCCCCCGAACTAGTAGCCTTATTAGACGAGGCAGCTCAACCATGTGAACTCGAGCCTGTGGCGGATCCAAAAGCAGACCTTGCAGTAGAGGCAAACTCAAAACCATAAGTAGACCCAACCAGTGATCCAATCAATGTATCTTCCTCATCAGACTGAGAGGTAGTGACTACGTCGGGAACCACCTACTTGGATTGATTCAGAGTAACCCGGGGTGCTGTGGGTGATGTCCTCCCAGTGGGGAAGACATATTCAGGGTCTTTATCAGCATTAGTATCCTCATTGATTAGCTGACGGGTTGGTGCCATTGATTTGGATCTACCCTTGACGGCTAGAGCTTTTTTCAGGGCCATGGTACCTGTGGAGGAAGAATTAGTACTAATATAACCTAAAAACACACTCGAAAAAAATTAGAACAACAAACGAACCAGAAGAAAAACTAGAAAAAAATTCAGACAGAGTCTTCAGTGGCCACCTATAGTCCGTGGATCTCCTCTGTAGGTCAGAAGTCTCAAAAAGTTAGGTTCCGAAGGGAACCACGGATGTGCATAACGGTCCTTAGATTGACCTAGAGACCGTAGACCACCTCTGTGGTGCCTAAATTCGTGGAATTGCTATGTGCCACAGACCACAAACCTGATCTACGGTCCGTAGACGGGGTCTCATGGATTAAATTTGTACTAGGTATTCGGCATGCCTCATGTTTAAATCAATTTTTGACAATTTCAATCATTAATCCTAAGTCTAATCATGCATTTCAACACAATTTATGATAGTTTGTCATCCATAGGGTTCCGATTACTCATTTTTCAACATGTATTGCATACAAAGTTAGGAACGCTAAGTCGAAACTTTCATTCAGACCAATTTTTAATCAAATTGTTTAATTAGTATGACTACACAATCACTATCTATCGTCCCATCGGTGTTTCTGACATACAATTCATGCAGGCCACATAAAATTTCACACCCAAGGTCAAGATCCAATTACTGACTCTCTATAATAACAATGAATCGGAATTCAAAGTGAAGGGGAAGTCGATTAAATTTCAAGCGAAGGATGTGGGTGATGGTGTGATGACTTTTGACTTCCAACAACTTCTTACTAGCCTTTCACCGAACCCGGACACCATAACCTTTGGGAAATGGGGAAGGAAGGAATTTAGGAGAGAGGAGAGTGAATTAGGAATATAGGGAAATGAAGGTAGGGTGATTAATGGGATATGGTGGTAATATGAAGGGTTTTGGGAGAGGAGACATTACAAAAATGGTTTGGATGAATTTTGGTAATAGGGGGAATGTTTAAACAATGGGGGGTTTTATTGAAAAGAGGTTCGGGTCGGGTCAAGGAGAACTAGGGTTTGGACCCACGAGACCCCATCTACGGTCCGTGGGTCGCGGACCATAGATGAAGTTCGTAGGTCACTTACACACTTAGAAAAACTTAGGGAACTTACCTGGGGTCTACGACTACAATTCACGGTCCGTAGTTGGACCTACGAACCGTCAATGGTTTTTGTAGACCTCTGCACTAGACAATTTTTGCAGATTTTGCTTTTCGTCCCTGCACATGTATAAACCATTAGGCCTTTCTCTTTACATTTCCTAGACACTCTTTAGACACGGACCCTATGCTATATCTAGCCAACACTAACAAAAAATAAAGCACCTATCTTAAGGAATATAGAAAAGCAAATAAACAAATAAAACTACTAAACCGAAAAGAAAAACCTATAGTTGGCTATATTGTACATCTTGGGTTGCCTCCCAAGCAACGATTGATTTAACGTTGCGGTACGACTCAGCCCTCTTGATTACTCAGACTTCATCAAGATAGTATGTCTGATCAACTTCTTGCCCACTTTCCGCATTTCCTAGATAGACCTTGATCCTTTGCCCCTTTACCTTGAACCTTGTTCCCTCACTGTTCTAAGCTCAAACGCACCATGTGGGAGCACTTCCGTGACTAAGAATGGCCTGGTCCACTTGGACTTGAGCTTGCCCGAAAACAAGCGCAACCTAGATTTGAATAGAAGCATAAGATCACCCATAACAAATTCTCGCTTTTCAATCCTTTGATCATGATACTTCTTCATCTTCTCCTTATATAAGACTGAACTTTCATAAGCTCTAAGGCGAAACTCATCAAGCACATTTAAGTCACTCATTCTCGGATTCGATGGGGTGCCCCAATCCAAATTTAGCTTCTTTAGCTCCCACATACCCTTATGCTGTAGCTCTACCGGCAAATGGCAAGACTTCCAATATACAAGTTGGTAGGGGAACATACCTAAGGGAGTCTTGAATGCGGTGCGATAGGCCCATAAAGCATCATCAAGATTCCTTGACCAATTCGTTCTATTAGCATTCATAGTCTTTACCCAAATGTGCTTGATCGCTCTGATGGACACTTCAAGTTCTCCACTAGACTGCGGATGGTACGGAGTGGCTACATTATGGCAAACACCATATTTCTCAAGTAACGCCTTGAACAACTTATAAGAAAAGTGGGAACCTCCATCGCTGATAATCACCCTAGGTGTACCAAATCTGGAGAAGATATTCTTTTTCAAGAATACAATGACACTTTTACCTTCATTGTTGGGAAGCACAATTGTTTCCAACCACTTCGACACATAATCAACCGCAACAAGAATAAACTTCATCCCATGTAAACTCACTTATGGACCCATATAACCAGTGCCCCAAATATCAAGCAACTGTATCACCAATATAGGATTCATAGGAAACTCTCGCATCTTTGAAATTCCTCTTTCTCTTTGGCAACGGTCACAAGACTTGGAAATATCATGAGCATTTTGGTGGATGGTAGGCCAGTAATACCCATACTGCAAAATTTTATGCGTAGTTTGAATACCACTATGATGACCCACCAACAGGCGATGCATGGCACGCCTCTAGTATACTCAACATCTCGACCTTGGGCACACAATGACGAATAATTCCATCAGCCCAACTACGATACAAGTAAGGCTCATCCCAAAAGAACTTCTTCACATCATGCATAAATGTTTTCCTTCGGTGAAAAGACAAATCTGATGGCACCAGATCACTTGCTAAATAGTTTGCGAGTCTTCGAACCAAGGAATCAGATCATGAGAAGCAGCCAATACCTGTTCATTTAGAAAAGCATCATTAATTTTTGCCTTATCACCAAGCTTGAGCATAGCTTCTTCCTCCAATATGGACAAGTGATCGGTATCCTGATTTTCTGTCCCTTTTCTATCTTTCACCACAAAGTCGAACTCTTGCAGAAATAACACCCATCTAATCAACGTCGGTTTTTCATCCTTCCAAGCGATCAAATACCTCAATGCAGAATGGTGTTCAGTGTGCACTACGACCTTAGTAACAAGCAAGTAGGATCGAAATTTCTCAAATGCGAAAACCAGTGCAGGAATCTCATGTTCAGTCACTGTATAGTTCTTTTGAGCGACATTTAGAGCTTTGCTAGCATAGTAAATAGGATGAAGAATCTTCTCTCGCCTCTGTCCCAATACCACACCAAGCGCCACTCCACTCGCACTACACATTACCTCAAACGGTTTTCCACAATCCGGTTAAATAATGATAGGTGCAGTAACTAACTTCTTCTTCAACTACCCAAATGCTCTCAGACAAGCATCATCAAACTCAAAATTATACTCCTTTTCGAGCAATTTGCACAATGGATGTGCAATTTTGGAAAAATCCTTGATGAACCTCCTATCGAAACCTGCATGCCCAAGAAAACTTCTAACACGTCTAACAGAGATAGGTGGTAGAAGCTTTTCTATTACCTCAACTTTCTCTCTATCAACCTCAATACCTTTCCTATAAATCCGATGACCCAGAACTATCCCTTGTTTCAACATGAAGTGGCACTTTTCCCAATTGAGCACAAGATTTCACTCTTCAGACCTTTTAATCACCTTGGCCAAATGGTCCTGACAACGATCAAAAGAGTCACCTACCACATAGAAATCATCCATAAATACCTCAATAGTGTCCTCCACTATATCAGAAAATATCGACATCATCCAATGCTGGAAGGTCGCAGGAGCATTACACAACCCAAATGGCATCTGTTTGAAGGCGAAAGTCCCATAAGGGCAAGTGAATGTGGTCTTATCTTGGTCTTCCAAAACTATAGAAATCTGATTGTAGCCCGAATAACCATCAAGAACACAATATCAACCCTTACCCGTAAGTCAGTCCAACATCTAATCCATGAACGACATAGGAAAGTGGTCCTTTTTTGTCCAAACATTTAATTTATGGTAGTCCATGTAGACTCTCCATCCAGTCACGGGCCTCATCGGAACAAGCTCGTTTCTCTCATTAGGCACCACAGTAATCCCACCTTTCTTGGGCAGACACTGAACATGACACACCTAACTACTATCTACAATGGGATAAATAACTCCAGCATCCAACCACTTGATGATTTCCTTCTTAACTACCTCTTGCATAGGAGGACTTAGTCTTCTCTGGTGCTCAATACTAGGCTTGTGATCCGGAATGAGTTGAATTTTATGAGAACAAATACCAGGATGAATCCCAATAATGTCTGCAATAGTCCACCCAATAGCTTGCTTGAACCTCTTCAACACGAACACCAATGCCTCAACTTATGTCACATTCAAATCAGCCGCCATGATGACCGGTAAAGTACCATATCTCACCAAGAATACGTACCTCAAATGTGATGGTAGAGCGTTAAGCTCCAATTTCGGAGCCTCTTCAACAGACGGTCTTATAGGTGGAGAGTCGCGATTCTTCATGTCTAACTCCAATCTCTTTTGTTTTGAATGGAATTCGATCCTATCAAATGCGGCGACCAATTCATCATAGTCTTCAATACCATCACCCTTAAAATTCATCATTACCGCTGCTAGTGCATCAACACCAAACCTCTTTTCAATAGACACCTCAGAACCACTATCTACAATATGCATCACCACAGACACCAATTTGCACCTAAAGATATTGAAAGTTGCTTCCTCATTGTTCAGACTGAACTTCATCTGCCCCTTTTCCATATCAACAAAGGCGCGCCCAGTGGCAAGAAATGGTCTCCCAATGATGATGGGAACCTCAAAATCAATATCACAATCAAGAATCACAAAATCCGCCAAAAAGATAAATGACTCCACTTTCACTAGTACATCATGGAGAACACCAATGGGTTTCTTCACACTTCTATCAGCCATGACCAACCGCATCGCAGTCGGTTTTAGATCCCTTAAACCCAACTTCATGGAAATAGACAATGGCATCAGATTGATACTAGCACCCCAATCGCACAACACCTTTGCAAAATGTAGTAACCCTATGGTGCAAGGAATAGTGAAAGCACCAGGATCCTCCTTTTTCTACACAAAGGACCTTGTAGCAATAGCACTACAATGTTGCAACTTCTCATCATCTTCAAAACTCACGGCCCACTTTTAAGTTACCAAGTCTTTCAAAAACTTTGCATACCCAAGAATTTACTCCAAAGCTTCTATCAACGGCACATTAGTTGCTTCAACATACTAATAAACCTGCGATATTTGCCTTCTTCAGTCTTTTTACTAACCTCTGTGGTAAAGGGGTTGGAGGTCTAGGCATGGGAACAGCTTTTTGGGTTATCTACACTTTCTTCTCTGTCGCATTCTCGAACCATCCATTTACCTCAATCACATCATCATTTTTACTAGCCTCAACTTCAACCCCAGACGGCATCGCTGGATCAATTTTCTGCTTACCCCCTCGAGTAGTGACTGTCATATAATGCCTATCATTATTGGGATTTTGGATAGTGTTTCTAGGGAGTGTGCCAGGTTGACGTGGGTTTACTATAGTAGACAACAGAGTCATCTGTTGCTCAAGATACTTTTTTTGCACTGCATGGGCATCAACTTTTTGACCAATACCAGACAAGCCATTTCACAACTCCTTCACATTCTCATCAGTCAAATAAAACCTTTTCATCATCTTCTGCATCATATCCTCAATACGTGACATATTACCTCCAGCTTTCCTATTACCAGATTCTCGATTTTGAGGAGGAACATAAGGCCCAACCCGATCATTTCTATTGCCATAGTTGTTTCGGTTGTAGTTGTTGTCGCGATTGTAGTTCCCATCCTGGACATTTTGATCCTCTCGGTTGTAGTTTTCATAGTTCCAACCTTGGTTTCCTTGACCTCAATGCCAATTATCCCTATTGGAACCTTGGGCATTTACTCAAAATCCCCCGTCTGATCATTCACCGCATAAGTATCCTCTTCATAGTAAAATTCCTCAACCGGTGGTGGATTTCTAGACAAATAGTTGACAACATTTACCTTTTCAGTGCCTCCGCTCACATGCTTCAACACCAAACCCAGTTCGGTCCTCATCTGAGCTATCTCCTCACGAATCTCATCGGGAAATTAATTAGTTGTAGCTTGAACTACAAACATATTTCTCCCTAAATCTGACTTTCTAGTGCTCCAAGCTTTATTGTTCCAGGAAATCTTCTCCAGTTTCTCCGCAATCTACTCACAAGTGCACTCACTATATGAACCTCCAGCGAAGTATCAAGCACTGCCTTACTATTGTCATCCTGACCTCGGTAGAGGTAATCCTTCAGCAATTCATCATCAGTGTGGTGATTCGGGACACCTCTTATTAAAGAAGTGAACCTGTCCCAAGAACTACTCACAGACTCTCTAGGTAGTGCTATGAAGTTGTTGAGTTTATCTTTGTTGTTCATCTTCTTTGACATGGGAAAGTATTTTACAAGGAACACATCAGTTAGTTGGTCCCATGTGTATATTGAATTATAAGAAAGCTCAGTAAACCACACAGCAACATCGCCGGTCAATGATAGAGGGAATACTCTCAATCCAATGACATCCATGTCCAAGTCCGATCGACCCACACAATATTTTCAAACACTCCTCAACTTGGCTATGTGTGCATGTGGATCCTCCGATGCAAAACTAGAGAACAAACCCCTCGTTGTAAGCATCTGCATCAGACTACTAGTGACCACGAATGTATGCCTCAAAGGTAGAGGGGGTAGAACAAGAGGTCCTTCAAATTTAGCGGCATTAAGGTTGACCCTATAATTATCACGCAACCTTGGTCCTAGTGGAGCCTATACCCTCAATGCATCTCCCAGTATATTCTCACGCTGAACCTGATTATTATCATCACTAACCCTCAGAGGCTGCAACTCAACCCCATCACCTAAATCTCCTCTGATAGAATTGACTGGGACTCCTTGATTATTCGTTCTACGCAAAGTTCTGTTCAATTCTGGATCCTATGGAGTAAGTAATTCACCTTGGCTCCGTGTACTAGGCATACACCAGAGAAGGAACCTCAGTGAAACAAAAAAAAGAGTAAAATTAGGAAATATTTGACTAAAGTTTAATAATGTAGTTAAAGTTAATGTAAAAGTCTTATTCCCCGACAGCGGAGCCAAAACTTGATTCGCTCAAATTACACCTTCCTAAAGAAGTATAAGTGATCGTTATCAAGTGTAGAACCCAACTTGTAGGTTGGGGTCACGAGGAATATGGTTTAGACTAACCTTTAACCCACGATTATATTTGTTTAATCAACATACTTCTGAAACAAATAATTAAAGGGGGGGGGGATTTGTGGAACAAATTTTAGAAATTATGTGAACAATCAGTGAACAAGATTCAAACTTTCGGTGTTATCAAGATGAGAGAGAAACTAGGGTGTACGTGTTCCCCATAAGCTCATAACGCGGTAATTCGAGTAATAGTAATCCTTTCCTAGTGCATTACATGCAAAGTGATAAGTTAGGTGTCTCTAATTCCTTGGTCCGGCAACTACAGAATTTCACCCCACACCTTGGTCCGGCTACGTGTGTATAATTTACTGACCCTTTCCTTTACCTCATATTAGACAACGTCAATGTATGGCTTAGTTTTCACCCTCGCACCAATTGACATAAGACTATTAGATAGTCTCACACTAAATATATGTTGATATTTCTTTTCTTATTAACTACCTCATTGGTCCGGCATGTAGCAACAAGGTGAGTTCTAATGCGTGCACTTATTAAAAACACTTCTAAACAAAAGAATTACCAATGCATGCAATAACAGTCTTTAAGAATTACTTAGTTACTATTCATACGTTGTTAATCGCTCATGGTTCCCACAACCATAGTTGTGGATTTAGTTACCTATAGTAGCAAGAACACAATTCATATTTTTAAATGAAGAAATAATAAACTTACGTAATGAGAAGATTAAACCCAGAATCTCAACTTGAATTTCAAAGCCACATTCTTCAAAACGAACTTAGGAAATCAAGAATTTCTAAAGTTGCAAGTTATTCTCAAAAGCCAAAAACTAAAATAAATGTAATAAGGTTTAACCCCCAAAAATGAGGTTTTCATGCCCTATATGTAGAAAAACAAGTCCCAACGAAAAAGAAAACGAAATAAGGAAATAAAGTTTCTGGACACGGGTGTAATTGATGAGAATGACCTATGGACCATGGACTAACCTACAGTCCGTAAGTCCCTTCCGTGGTTTGGGACTTAGGCAATTTTTCAACGTCACAAACCCCCAATTCTCAGCCACAGTCAACGGATCAGCAGGATGGATCGTGACTTGATTTACGATCCGTAGATCCTCCTCCGTAGTTTCCTACTTAGACTTTTGAAATCAGGTACTGGAACCACCTTCTCTGAATCATATGACAGAACTGCAAGTCAATCTACAGCCCATCACTTGTAACTGTGGTTCCACACTTAGTCAAGAAATTCATGGTTTTCCTCCAGGCCTTGCCCACTGATCTACGACCTTTACCTACGGATCCTGACTGGACCTACGATCCATAAGTCACGTCCGTAGGTGGCTTTTTCTGCTACATTTCTTCAGTTGTCTCCTAACTGCCACGTCCAAAATTATTTCCTGCAAACACGATAAAAACATGCTAATACCAATATAAAATGGCTCTAGACACAAACAACTCTTAATTGAAATGTATTAAAAATACTGTAAACTCACGGTATATCAATTGTATGGAAAAATATTTTAATTTTTTGTACTTTTCTATTGTCTTATCTTATGATATGCTAAGTCGCTTGTATGAGACACATTTGGGGTCAAATATGACATGTTACATGTAGGGTGTACCACTGGGTCGTAACAATTTCATTTAATAATGTAATAGATGTCTATGTTGAGACAAAGTGTCCAAACTTCCACTTTTCTTTATTAAAATTTTTACACTTGAAATGTATTTTTACTCTTATTGTTATATTACCTATGTTATTGATGAGTCCACGATTTGGACTAATTTAGGGCTTTATTTTGATATATTTAGTGTCCTCAAATGCATATTTTCTCAATAACTAATGAAAATCCTTGAGTTTTAGATATTTAGAGTTAAAGACTAAGCATGGACACTACTGGGAAAAAAGGAACAAGGCAGCTGAAAAGAAAGAAGAAAAGAAAGCCTGAGGATCGCCTAAACCATTAGGCGAGTCACCGAATGGATATGGTCTAGCATAATGTTCTAGTGTGCAAATCTCTGAAGGATAAAATCAAGTAGGTCAAATAAAGGAGCAAGCAGCTAGTCACCGGACGATTCTGCGATGTTGTACTACATCGCCTAGTGTTACAGAACTTAAAGTTGCTGAAAGAAATAGAGAAAGGCGATGAACTAGACCAAAAGTTGGATCGCCGAGTGGATCGGTGATCCCGACTAATTACGTCGAGTGATCCTTCGCAGAACACTTTTTGAAAACCTTAAATACTTATTTGAATTTTTAGTTTAAAAGAAAGTTCTACATTTGAGAAACCAGTTTTTAGAATTACTCAGTTTTAGAACTTAGTTTTTGGAGACAATTTTCCTTAGCTTTGAGGAGTTGAAGATTTCCATTTTCTAAGCATTTTGGAAGTGGGTATTGAAAATTCTTCATCCTTGACGTGTGTAAAGACAATATTTATCGTACCCATTCGATGTAAACACTTTTCGGTATCTATTTCTATCTCTTTACTATGTCTAGCTAGACCCCCAATTCTTGGGGTGTGATTTTGTGAATATATGTTGAATTTACTGCTGGGTATTGCTAATTGATTGTTTATTCGTTGTTTAGGGGTGAATTCGATCAGTATTTGTGATTGAATTAAATGGGTTTGTGTTTTGACTTGCTCGTGAGAGAAGTTTTATAACCAAAACTACTGAATCGATAGTCTGTGGTTATTATTGGGTTGTCGTGTGTTCAACTCGAGAGAGTGAATCCTAAACCTTCTCCCACACATTCAGCTTGAGAGAGTGAATGGACTAAGGTGATGTATGTGCTTCATTGCCGCTTATCGTTGTTCGAGAGAAACCGATTTGATTCGGGGTAAATTGTTCGAGAGAAAATTTACCCTCACTAAACTTTAGCCTAGTTACCAATTTGCAGCGAGTTACTATCAATAGCATTTACCCGATTGTGTATTTTAGCCCATATTCCTATCACATCTAAAGAATCTCGTCTCCGTATTTAAATTTTTGTTTTAGTTGTCATTTTAGTTGATAATTGCTTACAAAACCCCCTTTGATAATTGACACTTGTGTGATCCTTTGATTTATCATGTTTTTCTTCGTAAATGTCTATAGATATGATTAACGTTAACACATTTTTACTTTTCTATTGATTCCCAAATACAAACCGCTCCGTTGGGACTCGACTTCAACTCACTAGTTGGGTTATATTACTATTGAACGATCGTGGACACGTGCTTCATTGCCGCTTATCGGTGTTCGAGAGAAACTAATTTTATTCGGGGTAACTTGTTTGATAGAAAATCTACCCCAACTAAAGTCTAGCCTAGTTACCAATTTGCAGCGAGTTACTATCAATAGCATTTACCCGATTGTGTATTTTAGCCCATATTCCTATCACATCCCAATAATCCTGTCTCCATATTTACATTTTCGTTTTAGTTGTCATTTTAGTTGATAATTGCATACAAAAACCCCTTTGATAATTGACACTTGTGTCACCCTTTGATTTATCATGTTTTTCTTCGTAAATGTCTATAGATATGATTAACTTTAACACATTTTTACTTTTTTATTGATTCTCAATTACAAACTCCTCCGTTGGGACTCGACTTCAACTCACTAGTTGGGTTATATTACTATTGAACGACCGTGGATGCCTGCTTCATTGCCGCTTGTCGGTGGTCGAGAGAAACTAATTTTATTCAGGGTAAATTGTTTGATAAAAAATTTACCCCCACTCACTACTAAAAAACTGCTAAAAAACGACGGAAGAAAAAGCGACGGACAGCGTCGCTCCAAAAAAGCGACGGACTAAGAGATGTCGTCCGTCGCTTTTTAATTAAAATAATTATTTTTAAAATTATTTTACA
>JAJOOS010007374.1:0-19220 GCA_029582725.1 Solanum chiquidenum
TAACAAGAAAAAAATATTTTCTACATTTTTATTTTTTAAAGTGATTTTAAAAGAAAGAAAACAAGAACATGGTTCTTATATAATAATTTAATTAAGAAGAAAATGTGTTTAAAAAGAAAAAAATAATATACTTATTTGGAAAAGGACATTTTTGACCCATTTAGTAACTATAGGGGCATTTTTGGACCAAAATATTGACTGCAAGGGCATTTTTGAACCAAAGTATAGACTGCAAGGGCATTTTTGAACCAAAGTATTGACGGCAAGGGCATTTTTGAGCCAAACTATAAACGGAGGGCATTTTTGTTCCTTTCACATAGTTTAAGGGCATTTTTGACCCTTTTCCCATTTTATAAATTAGATAAGTATTATTAGACATTCTAGAATAATATAATAAATAAATAAAAATAAACGAAGAAAATATAAATTTATATCACTCTTTAAAATCCAATCTTTCTCTCTGCGATGAAAGATACTTTATGCACCGAGTTATCGTTTTATAAAAGCAATCACTAAATTCAAGAAGATAGTTTCGTGCTGCCTCTTCTTACAAGGAAGGCATTCGGTTTACACAAACCTACAAAATGACTTCACCATCACATAATTACGGTGGCATACTTTGGACTAATCTGAAATTTAAATTTAAATTTTGAAAGTTTTTGATTCTATAGATAGAGATAATATTTTCAATAGATTTATAATAATTTATTTATCTCCTTTGGGATATTAATATTTAAGATCATAATTTTTTTTTTTTTGATATATTTAATATATATTTTACTCTAAGAACATAAAATTTAAAAGCTTTATTTTTTTTCTTAAATTTTATATCAAATATGAAAAATAAATCAAAATATCAAAAAGTAATATAAGTACTACTTAAAGGAGAAAAACGAAAATAGGAGACTAGCTTATATATATATATATAATTTATAAAGAGTCATTTATCTTGGCATAAACTGATTTTTTGTTCTATAAATTTATATAAAATTGAACAAACAGACATATGTGTCATACTTAACCTTCTACCTAACATCCTATATGTATTATATTAATGTAAGACATGTATTTTTACTTATTCAATTTTAAACAAATATATATGATTATTTATGCACTTAAAAACATCGATTGAGAATTTTGAAAACCTAAATAAATACTAATATAATTTTTTTTTGCATAGCTTGAGGCTCTTCCCTTTGATTAACACGTGTCCATCTCGATTACATGTGTTTAGATACCATCAACATTTGGCAAGAGGATAGAATGCATGAACATTAATAATCCATGCATCCTTTTTTTACTTAAAAAAGTAATATTTGCCACTTTGAAAAAAATTAGAATTATTTTATCTTCAATTTCTCTTTTAACTCTTAGATTATTATGTTTAAAGTAGAAACAAAAATAGCATAAAATTTACACATCTTATTCTTCTTAAAATGACACAATATTATAAAAATAAAATATGAAAAAATAATCACTCAAATGATTACAAAATACTACACAAATCAGATATGAAAAAATAATCCAAAAAATATGTGAAATTATGTAAATTAAATATAAAAAAGTGATCAGGGAAACAATGAACAATACTATGCAAATTAAATATGAAAAAATAATTATAAAAAAAATATACAATGACTTAAGTTTGCTAAATTAATCATTAACCAGACGAACGAATATGAAAAAACAATACATATTATTATTGTAATGTGAATCTAAATTTATCAAGCTAGTACATTTCAAATACAAGATATTTAAAAAGAAAACAAAACAACATAAGTAAAGTACAACAATATATATATCGAGTACTCGTTTTTATTGATAGAGCATACACTTTAATTTAACAAAGGGTAAAATTAAAGCGATAAGTTTTGAAAAGATCATTTTCTTCTATTAACAATTTCGGGTGCAGAAGCAACGCTGGCGTATGCCACGACAGTTGCCACCTGTAAACCCTTCGGTGTGGCAAACGGAACCGCAATTGGTATCGCTAAGACATCTCCCCTTGAAATGGTGGCTCTGCGACTCGCAAGTCCTTGCCTCTACACTTGTCATTGGTCCTACGTAACACAAATTCGAAGTATTATTTTTATATTATCAGATCATTTTTTACTTTTAAGATAAGACTTCAAGCTACACATATTTGTTTATATGATTTTAATTTTTTTGTGGGGGTTTGATGTGCGGATAAAAAATAGGAAAAAATATATTTAAATATGTCATTTAATTTTGAGAAAAAATCCATTTATATTGTTCTTTAAAAATTTGGCTCATCTTTGCCATTTTCGCTTGAGAAAGAGATCATACACGCCATTATTTGTTAATGAAAAATAATTTCGATTTTGCAAAACCATTCGATCACGTCATAATTAAAGAAAAAAAGCTTAAATATGCCATCGAAACATTAAGAAAAAACTCATCTATATCCTCCGTTTAAAAATTGACTCATCTATACATATTCGTTTGAGAACGGACTCATCCATGCCATTATTTGTTAACTGAAAATAGTTTTGATTCTACAAAAATCATTTTATACACGTGGTCAATCATGATTTAACCGCCATCGCACTTTAAAAAAGCTCAAATATATCATCCGTTCAAAATTTTGCAAAATCATTTGATCACATCATTAATTAAAGAAAAAAGGTTTAAATATGCCATCAAAACATTAAGAAAAGACTCATCTATACCCTCCGTTAAAAATTTGACTCATTTATACATATTCGTTTGAGAACGGACTCATCCATGCCATTATTTGTTAACTGAAAATAGTTTTGATTTTACAAAAATCATTTTATACACGTGGTCAATCATGATTCAACTGCCATCGCACTTTAAAAAAGCTCATATATATCATCCGTTCAAAATTTTGCTCATCTATGTCATTTTAGTTAAAAAATAACAACATACATGAATGAGCTTTTTTTCAAAGAAAAATGATATCAATGAATCTTTTCTCTAAATTCGATGAAATATTTAAACTTTTTTCATAAAAAAATATAATTAAGTTAATAAAAAAAGAAAGACAAACCAGTGGCCAAAAGCAACATTGCTACAAGGAAGAACGTTGCAAACAAACGCATGGAGTTTCCCATATTTAGAGAGAGAGATAAATCTAGAGAGAGAGAGAGGGGAGAAATGAGATTTAATTTGAGAAGTTGATGAGTTGATTAGAACTAGAAGGGGCCTCTTTATAGATGCTCAGTTGTCGGGTCGGGTAAAAAATACAACCCGATTCGTTTCGGTTTGGGTTTGGGAAACCATGTTCAATTGGTTTGGGTTTTCCATGGCTAAATTTGATCCGTGTGGGGTCGGGTAACTACTAGAAACATTTTTTTTTTTTTTATCATGAATCAGTGAAAAATTTATATAATGGAATATGATTTTTTGATTTATTTTTCATTGAATCAACTCAATGAGAAAATACAGGGTAATGGAAAACAAAATCTCATTGAAATAATAAGAAGTTTCCTATTTTTTTGTGTATCAAAATATTATTATTTTTTCTCTTATTACTGATTTAATCATAATATCTGAATATTTTTTTAATGGAGAAAATAATATTTTTTAATAGGGACTATATCATATCGAGTTACTATAAAATAATTTTTTTGGGAAAGTTTAACTAAAATAATACAATTAATTTCTATTAGAATACTATAAAAAAATTAGAAAATTAAATTGATATTATAGTATAATCATCCCGAGCCACCACTTGAGAATTTTGAGTCACACGAATCCGGTCTGGACAAGCAATCCAGCCTAGCTCCTTTACACAGAGTTGGTCCGGTTCGATTGAAATTGACTTGGTCTATAGAGTTCAGGTTTGTCCAGCCTATTAGACAACTATGCATTTTAATAATGACATTTTTGAATTTTGAGAATCAATTTAATTTTTTTTTTTATATTGTTTTTAATATGCTTTTTAAATATGTTGTATTATTAGTTATTGTAAATTAAATTATATTTTTTTAATATAGTTATTGAATATGTAAATTTTATTTTAAGAAACTTAAAAAATTGTTTAAAATTTACCATCTAGATTAAAAATAAATTAATTCGAATACTAGTAATATACTAGTGAGTAGTGTGTGAAAAAAAGACTTAATATCTAAGTAGATGTCATCAAATGAGTCAAGTGACATCCACCACATACAATGATTTTTTGTTTTTCTGAACATGTATATTATATAAATTAATGTATAGTTTAAAAAGTATATAAATATTATTAAATAATGTTTTGAGTTATAAAATAGAAATTCATTTTTCTATAAGTTTATGAAAATGATGAATGAATGTTAGTTCTATTGAGCTAGCTAATTAAAGAAGCAATCACACCCATTTCGTCCTCAGATTTCGTTGTTGTAATTTCTGAAGAAATGATTTATGATAATATTGTCAATTAATAACACAAATTGAATCTTTTGATCATCCAGAGATTTGAGAATGTTGGATTGCGCCAAGCCAAGGCAAATGCCAAAGTGACTCTTGAAGGTCATGACTCCCAATAGCAAGCTACCGTGGTGGATCTCCGCCCTCAAAAATAAAGTTAATATGAAGATATTATACTGATAAGAGCAAATACTACACTTGGTCTTACATTTTTAATTTATTGATATAAAATATTTTAGGGGTGGTACCTTGCTGATAAGTACATACGATGAAATGTATTACAACATCAACCAGCAGTGGTCTAGTGGTAGAATAGTACCCTGCCACGGTACAGACCCGGGTTCGATTCCCGGCTGGTGCATTATTGTGAGTGCTGTGAAGATAATTGTGCAAATGTGAAAACTTTGGGTCTTCACCATGCCTGACAATCAGGCGACAAAATAGCACATCTGAGCCTCTCTTTTTGTTTATTGATGATACTGACGATTAGATTTGCTTTGTACAGAGCCTAGCTTTAGTACGTTAGTATATGCGTTGTATAGAGCTAGGTTTAGTATCGTAGTGGATCGTCTCTAATCTAGATAGTGGCTTTTCGAGCATTAGTTATGACTTATAATTTTGAATCGTGACAAAGGCATCACCTATAATACTACACTTGATCTTACATTTGCAATTTTATTGATATCAAATAGTTCACAAACTTTGACACTTTGTTAATAAATAAGCACAATGGAATATTAAAATTTACAAGCACCAGTGGTCTAGTACTAGAAAACAATAAGTATTTTCATTTAAAGAGGGTCATTAAAGTAGCTTTTATATCACATGCATAAATCATGTACCATATGTGACATTCCTGATTTTGTCACTGACCGCATCACCTTTTAAAGATAACCTTTGTTTCTTCACACCAGTGATCTGTACAGACCCGGGTTCGATTCCTTGCTGGTGCATTATCTGAGTGCTGTGAAGATTGTGCAAATGTGAAAACTTGGGTCTTCACTCTTCACCATGTCTGATAATTAGACTTCAAAATAGCACATCTAAGCCTCTCTTTTGCTTTTGGGAAAAAGTAAACATTCTGACATGTAGTATGAAATGGTTTCAAGTCATCAACAATGTTCGCACCATATGTCAGGTTGTTTCATCTTTAAGGGGGTCGAAAAATATTGTGACACTTTTTTTATCGATTGAAGTTCAATATCATAACAATATAAATATTTTGTAAATTCATAAAATTCTTTAAAAAAACATTATTACATATCAATTGAAATAACCTAAATTTTGGAATAGAATTGGTGGGGCGCACCAGGCCAAGGTTATAGTGCAACACCAGGGCGATGCTTAAAGATCCCAATAGCAAGCTACTGTAATGGACCTTCCCCCTCAAAAAATAGAGTTAATATCGTGTGAGTCAATGACTCACATATCAGATATTAAACTGATAAGAACAGATACTACACTTGATCTTAGCCAAAAGGCCGAGAAAGGTATGATTTTCTACATGTTCGCGGGGCGATTTTATATGCAACTTGTTACATATAATCTCTCTTTCCAGTCAGTGTGGGACTAAGAAAGATTCACTAATTAATCTCTTAAATTTATATTTAAACTATTTCAATCTCATTAATATATTATTGATCAAAGAGCAGTGAAAAGATTAATTATGAAGGTTAATATACTGGGATTAGTAGCTTGAAGAAGCTTATTTTAGCTAGAAATATTACAGTTCAAAATATTTTGGTTTTAGTGGGAGCTCAAACAGTAATATTTATAGTTAGTTTAATTCTTTAAGATTCAGTTGAGCATATAGCTTCCCAATGCTAAAAATCTAACATTTTGCTATAAAGAAATTTAAGAGGAACATTTTATATAATTGTAAGACTAGACATGATCAGATCAACGGCAAAATCAGGAATTTATACTAAGAGAACTATAAAGAAAAAATAATGTCATTTAGAGATTTGAGAATGTTAGATTGCGCCAAGCAAGCTACCGTGGTGGACCTCTCTCCTAAAAAATAAAGTTAATATGAAGATATTATACTGATACGAGCACTACACTTGGTCTTACATTTTCAATTTATTGATATAAAATATTTTAGGGGTGGTACCTTGTTGATAAGTATATACAATGAAATGTATTACAACATCAAGCAGCAGTGGCCTAGTGGTAGAATAGTACCCTGTCACGGTACAAACCCGTGTTCGATTCCCAGCTGGTGCATTGTCCGAGTGCTGTGACGATAATTGTGCAAATGTGAAAACTTGGGTGTTCACCATGTTCTGAATCAAGACGACAAAATGGCTCATCTGAGCCTCTCTCTTTTTCTCATTAAGATGAGAAACGAATTATTATATACCGCCGGTCATACTAAAATTGGCTCTGGTTAGTCTATATAGGGTCGCCATTGATTTTTAGTAGTACAGTACATTTACTGGAAAAAAAAAGGTGTCAAATACTTGGTTGAAACATTAGTCTCAAGATTTTATGAGTTATATATATAGTTCAGTTTGAACTGTTATGAAACAAAAAATTTTAGAACTAGAATTGGTGGGGTGTGCCAGGCCAAGGCAGTAGTGCAACGCCTAAACGACACTTGAAGGTCCCAATAGCAAGCTACCGTGATGAACCTCCCCCCTCAAAAAATATAGTTAATATCGTGTGAGTCGATGACTCACATATCAGATATTAAACTGATAAGAACAGATACTACACTTGATCTTAGCCAAAAGGCCGAGAAAGGTATGATTTAACAAGTGTTATGTCGGGCTATTTTATATGTCACTTGTTGTATAAAATTCCTCTTTCTAGTCAGTGTGGGACTTGAAGAGCTTCTATACTTTTATATTTAACTAATTTAATCCCATTAATTGTCTATAATATAATTTTTGATCAAAGTGCAGTGAATGAAACAATTTACATTTTGTTGGCTGCAAAATAGTTTCAACAATTTTGCTGAAATTAACAGTTGACTACTTGTCATGTTAGTTTAATTCTTTGAGATTTTCATAGAGAGCTTCCCAAATATTTCTATCAAATTTTATTTTACTACTTTTGCTTAAAATCTAACATTCTGCTATGATGAAACAAATTAGCCTTAAGAGGTGAATCAGAAATGTCACATAAGGTACGGAATTTATGCATGTGATCTAAAAGCTACTTTTTAACCCTCTTTACATTGGAGGCTTCAAAAGATCGACCTTTTTCTTATATCAAAGGTATAAATGGAAATATATATTTCAATGTTTGAAGATTCACTTGAGCTTAGAGTTATTAATTGAAATATGTATAAAAATGTTTAATTTGTTGCCTACATAACATTTTTCACAGTATCGTATCCATCTTGCTCCAAAAATGTTAAACGTTAATAATAAAATCCTAAGTACTAATATATCTTTGTCCTGGATCTCAAAGAAATTCCTTCAACAAACAATTGAAAGAAAGGTTTACGATTAAAATTAGTGGGGTGCGCCAAGCCAAGCCAATAGTGCAACACCTAGGCGACGTTTAAAGGTCCTGATAGCAAGCTACCATGATGGACCTTCCCCTCATATTCCTTAGCTGTGGACAATATTGAAAACTAATAAGAAACACATAAATTATTTTTCACGAGTCTTTAAAGATATGCCAATTAATATATAACACAAATTGAATCTTTTGATCATCTAGAGATTTGAGAATGTTGAGTATGCCCTTATAGTTCCCAAAAAATTGATAAGTG
This sequence comes from Solanum chiquidenum, assembly GCA_029582725.1. Taxonomy (NCBI): domain Eukaryota; kingdom Viridiplantae; phylum Streptophyta; class Magnoliopsida; order Solanales; family Solanaceae; genus Solanum; species Solanum chiquidenum. The sequence continues at coordinate 8,117 of JAJOOS010007374.1, forward strand.
ATTATGTAAAGTAAGTTTTACAACTAAATTTAGTCGGGTGCGCCAAGCCAAGCAGTAGTGCAACGCCAAAGGATGCTTGAAGGATCCGAATCCCGATAGCAAGCTACCTTGGTGAACCTCCCCCCTCAAAAATAAAGTTAATATCAGATATTATACTGATAAGAACATATACCACACTTAATATTTCATTTTCAATTTATTGATAATCAAAATTTTATGGGTGGTACTTTGCGAGTAACTATATAAAATGGATTTTTAAAATCATCTAGCACCAGTGGTCTAGTGGTAGAATAGTACCCTGCCACGGTACAGACCCGTGTTTGATTCTCGGCTGGTGCATTATGGAGTGCTGTGAAGATAAATTGTGCAGTCAGTGAGAACTTGGGTCCTCACCTTGTCTGATAACAGACGACAAAATAGTGCATCTGAGCCTTTGTTTTTCCATTATTATTTTTATATGTTGTTGGAAATTACAAGATGGGAAATTGAATTCGGTCCGAATATATATCGGATCATACTGAAATTGACTCTTTTGTAAAACTATGTATAGGGTCACCATTTATTTTTAGTAGTACAGTACATCTTACTGGAAAAAAAAGGTGCCAAATTCTAGGTTGAAACATTGGTTTCAAGATTTTATGAGTTATAGCTAATATATAGTTCAGTATCTGATCTTAAATCAAATGTGCAACTTAGAAAGGTCAAATGAAACAAAAGGTTTTCAGAACTAGAATTGATGGGGTGAGCCAGGCCAAGGCAATAGTGCAACACCAAGGCGACACTTGAAGGTCCCGATAGCAAGCTACCGTGGTGAACCTCCCCCCTTAAAAAATAGAGTTAATATCGTGTGGGTCGATGACCCACATATCAGATATTAAACTGATAAGAACAGATACTACACTTGATCTTAGCCAAAAGGCCGAGAAAGGTATGATTTTTCATGTGTTATGCTGGGTTATTTTATATGCTACTTGTTACATAAAATCTCTCTTTCCAGTCAGTATGGGACTAGAAGAGCTTCTATATGTTAAACTAGTAATCATCTTCTTTGGTTTTATATTAAACTAATTCAATCCCTATTGATCAAAGAGCAGTGAATGAAACAATTTACGTTTTGTTGGCAGCAAAATAGTTTCAACAATTTTGCTTTCAGTATTTATTAGATGTTTTTTGAGAATTGAGCACTATTAAAACTTAAGAAGAACTATGGTTCGAAACAACTAGTGTTGGCAGCAAAATAGTTTAAACAATTTTGCTGAAATTAACAGTTGATCACTTGTCATGTTAGTTTAATTCTTTGAGAGCTTCCCAAATATTATTTCATCAATTTAGCTACCTTTTGCTAAAAATCTAAAACATTATTTATAAGTGATAGAATGAGGAATGTCGTCACATAAGGTACGAAATTTATGTATGTGATCTAAAAGCTACTTTTTGAGGAGTCCAGCATCAAAATGGACACTTTTTAAACCCTAAACACCAAAAGGGACCCTCTCTAAAAACACACACCAAAACGGACAGTTCTCTCATTTATGGGCGAACTATAACTACCATCTTTTAACTGCGTCATCTCCGTTGACTCCAAATCCATCCAAAGTAATATTACACAACTTTAAAGGTAGGTCACCCACAAATGGACAAACTACAATTCTTTTTACTAGCTCTTCACGTGAATCTATGTCTCTTTCTTCCTCACATGAAACTATACCTCCTTTTTCAACAATAAATAGGTGTTATTCACTCCACATTTTCTCATTCATCTTCTATTTTTTTTATACTTTATAGTTTGATTTTTGAAATTTGATAGACATGTCTCAACAATCCGGAAAGTTTGTATATTCAACTGAACCATATGTTTGTAAATGCAAAGAGTATTGTAAAATGAAAACATCGAGGACTCCAAGAAATCTTGGTCATAAGTTTTGAAGTTGTGCACGTTCAAAGGTAAAAAAAAATCAAGTTGTTCACTTCAAAATATTTGGTATTCAGTTGTTTCTTGTTTTGTTATTTCAGGAAAATGATGGATGCAATTGTTTTCGGCGAGCAGAAAACATGTTCATAAAAAAAGAAACGTAGACGTTCTGCTTTGTCTTAGTTGGATCAAGTTTTTTTTTTTTAAAAATAATTAGAGTACGCTCATAACTCAACGAATCGCAACATTATTTTAAAAAAAAAATGGAGTTTGCCTCATTACGGACGACCCTAATAAAATTTTATAACAAAAATTGTGGCTTTATTTCATGAACTGCAATTGAATATATATATATATATTTTTAAAAGTGATATCTTTGTTATTTTTCCTATATAGTGATGCTCTTAGATCTAACGAGAAATTCATACAAATAAATTAAATTTTTTTTTAAAAAAAAACAATAGTCAATTGAAACTGCTATTGAGTATTGCTCTTAGAACTACAATTTTCCGTTGGGCGATGAGTCATATTGGCCACCTTTTCTATTCAGTTTGATTGTAATACTAAATATTTGAGAGCTTATGGAGTCTAACAATACTAGGCGTCGTAGAAATGAAATGGGCATTGCTCCAGGTCTCATGGCACAACGATGTAGTTTAAGTAGGGAAACTAGTCATAAGAGCAATCGTTATCCCATCGACCTCAGTAGTTTTTTACTACTATTATTATATTGATAAAAACAAATACTACACTTTAATCTTACGTTTCAATTTATTGATATCATATATTTTAGGGGTGGTACTTTACGAGTAATTATATAAAATGGAATTCTTAAACCATCCAGCACCAGTGGTCTAGTGGTAGAATAGTACCCTGCCACGGTACAGACCCGGGTTCGATTCCCAGCTGGTGCATTATTTGAGTGCTGTGAAGATAAATTGCGTGGTCTATGAGAACTTGGGTCCTCACCTTGTCTGATAATTAGACGACAAATCAGCGCATCTGAGCCCTTTCTTTTTCCACTATTATTTTTAAATGTCGTTGGAAATTACAAGATGGGAAATCGAACTCCGTAGTATCACACATTATAATAGGTCATCATTTATCTTTAGTAGTAGTACATACATCTTACTGGAAAAAAAAGAGGTGCCAAATGCTAGGTTGAAACATTAGTCTAACTCTCAAGATTTTACAAGTTATAGCTAATATTAGTTCATATATGATTTTAATTAAAATGTGCAACTTGGAATGGCATAGAGAGCTCTTATGTATCAAACTTCCCAAAATTATGTACTTCTGTGAAATCAAAGGTTTTTAGAACTAGAATTGGTGGGGTGAGCCAGGCCGAGGCAGTAGTGCAACACCAAGGCGACTCATGAAGGCCCCAATAGCAAGCTACCGTGGTGAACCTCCCCCTTTAAAAAATAGAGTTAATATCGTGAGAGTCGATGACTCACATATCAGATATTAAACTGATAAGAACAGATACTACACTTGATCTTAGCCAAAAGGCCGAGAAAGGTATGATTTTCCATGTGTTATGCCGGGCTATTTTATTTGTTACTTGGTTACATAAAATCTCACTTTCTAGGCAGTGTGGGACTAGAAGAGCTTCTATATATTAAACTAGTAATCATCTTCTCTGGTTTTATATAGAGAAAATGGTCAAAAGTCCCTCTAATTTATATCCGGATTTCCAACTACACACTTTAACTTTATGAGAGTTTTATCACCCACCTGAACTGTTTATAACTGTAATAATTACCTCCCTAAATGCTTAGTTGGCAATGTGAGTGTATTTCACTCTCTTTGAGAGAGTGAACATAAAAAACTATTACTAAAATTTTATTTTTAATATCTTTTTTTAATAAATATATGTATAATTATTTATTTTCTTTCTTCTCCATAGCAATATAAAACAAATCTCTCCATCATTCACCCCCTCTAAATAGGTGTTGCCACCACCATAGTCGTTGCTCCCACCCCATTTTTACCGAATTCTTTATTGTTAATTCCAAACAAATTTTTGAACTCATGTAATACTCTTGCAAAATCAATCTACCTAAATAAATAGAAAGAATTAGACGAGGAAAAAAATCATGAGGATGGTAGAGATGATGAAACTAATGGGGTTGGAAATCATGAATAACTTGGAGATATTATAAATGAAGATTATAAAGATGTGCTAAGGTGTTGGATTTCGATGTAAATTAGGGAGGAGATAAAGATGCAGGTGGAGGTGGTAACAATGATTTCTCATATGACAATGGTGAAAAGGATGGAGCCCGACGAATTCACCTTGTGAGGAAGATAAAAAAAAATAAAAGAAGACCCACAATGTATCCCCTAATATTTTTCCCAAATCAAGCATTCACAAAAAAAGTTAGGGCTGCAAAAAGATTGAAGAAGAAGGAGAAAAAACTTTTTTCAAAAGTTTAATTGGTGAAACACACGTGTCAAGCACATGTACCTCACCACAAGGCAGATGACTGGTTATCAGATTTTAAGGGGGTATTTAATCCATTTTAAAATAGTTTAGGGGGGTAATAGGACCCCCATAAAATATAAGTGTGTAGTTGAAAATCCAAATATAAATTGAAGGGGTATTTGACCATTTTCTCTTTTATATATTAAACTTATTCAATTCCTTTAATCGTCTATAATTCCATTGATCAAAGAGTAGTGAATGAAACAATTTACGTTTTTCCGACCCCACCCCAGGAGGATCAATATTCAATAGTAATGTCACTTACCCTCCAATATGACTCGAACCGTCAGCCTACAAGTTGATAGTGAAGAAGCTCAATCACTTGAGTAAGCCTCATTTATCCCGCAACAAGTTGATCAATTATACAGATGGCGTATAAAAGTCATCTGGACAGAACAAGTTTACTAAGGTTCATTACTCCAAAATAAGATAGAAAACAAGAAATGTAAATTACAATTACAATTTGTTGCCTACATAACATTTTCCACCGTACGTATCGATCTTACTCCAAAAATGTTAAAGAAATGTTTGTCCTGGAAGAAACTCCTTCAACAAACAATTGAAAGAAATGTTTACAACCTAGAATTGGTGGGGTGCGCTAAGCCAAGGCAGTAGTGCAACACCTAGATGACGCTTAAAGGTCGTGATAGCAAGCTACCATGATGGACCTTCCTCTCATATTTCCTTTGTTATGACTTGTGAACAATATTGAAAACTAATAAGAAACACAAATTATTTTTCACGAATCTTTAAAGATTTATCAATTAATGACACAAATTGAATCTTTGATCATCTAGAGATTTGAGAATGTTGATAATGACCTTTTATAAGTGATGATGTAAAGTAAGCTTTACAACTAAATTTAGTGGGCTGCGCCAATCCAAGGCAGTAGTGCAACGCCAAAGAACGCTTGAGGTCCCAAATCCCAATAGCAAGCTACCGTGTGGTCTGTGGACATTCCCCTCAAAAATAGAGTTAGTATAATATATTATACTGATAAAAATATGTACTACACTTGATTTTACATTAGGGATGATACTTTGCGAGTATGTGCATAAAATGGAATTCTTAAAATATCTAGCACCAATGGTCTAGTGGTAGAATAGTACCCTGCCACAGTACAGACCCGGCTTCTCGATTCCCGGCTGGTGCATTAAATGAGACAAATTGTGTACAATTATGAAACAAAAGGTTTTCAGAACTAGAATTGGTAGGGTGTGCTAGGCCAAGGCATTAGTGCAAGACCAAGGCGACACTTGAAGGTCCCAATAGCAAGCTACCGTGGAGGACCTTCCCCCTACAAAAATAGAGTTAATATCGTGTGAGTCAATGACTCACATATCCAGTGGCGAATCTATTTGTAAAAAATAGGGCACCGAAACCCGTGGTCTCTTAGAAAAACTAGATATTTTATGTATATATTTTCTAAAATTTGTATATTATTATATTCTTGCACCCATGCTATAAGAAGTCTATCTAGTCCACATGGTTAAATGTTGAGCTTTTTACCTTGAGGATGAAGAACCAATTCTCACTTAATTCATTTTTTTGATGCATCCATGTTCGGATCAATTCCCACTTAATACATTTTTCTGGGTGCACCCATGTTTGAAAAATCCTAGATTCGCCTCTGCACATATCATATATTAAATTGATAAGAACAAATAATACACTTGATCTTAGCCAAAAGGCCGAGAAAGGTATGATTTTGCATGTGTTATGCCGGGCTATTTTATATGTCACTTGTTAAATTAAATCTCTCTTTCTAGGCAGTGTGGAACTTGAAGAACTTATTATACATTTCTCTCCAAAAACAAATGCGAAAAATATTCTTCTTTTTTGGATGTGCATTCACTAATCTCTTTCAAGTTGATCTGAAACATTCATATAAATACTATTCGTCATAAATATTTCTGGGATAAAAGTGTGTGACTGGCCAATTAGAAGGACTCTAAGAAGTTCATCTATCAAAATTAAGGCCATTGAAACAAAGTTTCAGATTTATTTTTTTGATTCGTCGAAGGATTTTCTTTATTTATTGATAAAAATCACCGGTGATTAAGTTCAATATCTTCCAAGAGGAAAAGTATCAAGTGATTTCTTTTCATTTTCTTACGTTTTTTGGTGAACTCAATTATCCATATCTACGTGGTTGGTACAGTTTCATGATTGTGGAATGGACCGAAAACCACAATCGATATTGAAAACCACCAATATCTCTAGCTTTGTCTCATTGTACAAATTATTTAGTTTGGAAAAAATTTGGTGAAGATGAATAAAATTGATGTTGAGAATTTATATGAAAACCCCAACTAATTCAGGATTGAGGCATCATTGCAATTGTTGAATTGCTATTTTTGTATTATAATTGTACTGCATTTCTTAAAAAGGAAAAAAACAATACGATGTACCAGACTGATCTTATCTGGATCAGTTTCAGGATCTAAATAGGATAGAAAATTCTAAAACTGTCTGTAGCATTACATGTGAAAGAGAATTTAGTCTCCCTTGTTCTAGTCTGGACTTAAGTTTGGAACCTTCTATCTCAGGCGGTAGTTATAACCAGTATTTTAAAGGGCGGGGGCATGAGACGAGACGTAAGCCCGAGACATGGTGAGTAAGTCCCATGGATCTACGGGGCATAGTCTCATGTATATTCAATTTTAAAATTTTATTACTAAGAAAATAAGTAAAAGTAAAATTAAACTTTCAATGATTTTACAAGTAAATTTTTATAAATAACCTATAATATATAGAAAAATTATTATAATTTTTATTTGAGATAGATATTAATAATTAATAATGAAGAAAAAAAGTATTATAATTACTATTTGAGAAATATTACCACACCAATAATAAAAAAAATTGATTTAAAGCAAAAAAAAGATTAAAAAAATAAAATAATTAAAAACACTCAGGGCATACGTTTTTACGCCCAGAACTTATGGTTTTATGCTTAGTACTTACGCACCAAATTCTAGAACTTATCAATTTGCACCTGAAGCATTTTTCGTACGCTCCGCCTAGAGACTCCCCCAAAAAACATTTTTGAAAACACTGGTTACAACTCTTTAGATAGCTATAGAAGTTTAACTACTGATGGTAATAATACTGATATATAGTTTCATTCCTTTTTTTCTCTTCCATTTAAGATTGTGATGATGTTAGTATACTTCCATTTTTTCCTAAAAAAAATAGGAAAATTCACCCCACATATCTATTTAAAGCTTAATATTACAGCCTTTAGATGTACTTTTTTTATAGTATTACTTATAACAGTTTAATTACAAGTATTTTAACAGATTAGTTTTAATCTTTAATTTAATTGATTTGATTTAATTAATTAGTTATTATTTTTATAATTACCTTACAATTAATAAGTAAGAGAAATGAGATAATCAATTGTCATTATCTCTTACACCATTTTAGGGATAGCATTAATAGAGAATCAATTGTCATTATCTCTTACACCATTTTAGAGAAAAAAAATTCCAGTTTTCACACCCCCACGCCCATGTTCCTCTTTTACATAGAACTAATTTTTTCTCTCTCACCATCTTCAACGTTCGTCTTCTTCATTAAAAAAGAAAATCAGCAGAACTCACGATTGATCTCCATGAATGTGGAAGGAAAAAAATAAGATAACATACTTTCTTTTCTGTATGAATTTTTTGTTATGTTTGATAATTGGAAGAAGCGAATGCTTACTTGTTCCCCACTAGAAGTGGATCTGTATTTGTTTTAAAATTAGCACATGTTTTAAAAATTATATATGCAGAAAAGAATGTCAGATATGAATTCTGATTTTTTTTTTCCTATTCTTTTGTTCTCCCTATCAACTCTTTTGTTGTCGGTAGCAGGCAGCTCGAGAAGAGGCGTTGACCAAGGTTTCTGCTCTTGAACTAGAGACAAGTGTTGCAATGCAAACAAATAATGAAATTCCGATAAAAGATGCTTCTTCTCAGTCGAAGATTAGTCAAGCAAAGAAAACAGTTAGTCATGCAAATCAAAAGGGAAAAAAGAGGAAGGTGAAAATTGTAGAAGCGACTCATTCTGTTTCGGATTCGGATTCAGATTTCCTAAGTGAGATTAAAAAGAAAAAAAAAGAAAAAAATTAATAAATATCGAAATTGGCGAGTCTTCAAAATCAATCAACAAGAAGTACAACAAGGAATGAGGACTCAGAAATCCCAATTTCAAAAAAAGTCAAAAAAGTGGTCAGGATAAGTAATTTATTTAATTTATTTTTGAATTATTCAATTTAGTATTTTTTGTGTTAAAATTATTGTATTATGATTATTGTTGTTACGAAACTTATATTGATGTAAAAACTGTACTAAATTTGAATAATATTTGTATGAATATGACATTAATATATGATATATGAATATTGTATGAAATGTGATGGAATGTTGGTATTCAACTGGTATGAAGTGTTATTTGATATTGATATGAAATTAGTTTGATATCAGTAGCCCAATTAGTTGATTTTAGTGTGGTTTGTTAAATGCCACAGTGCACATGAAATCTGGTATGATGTTTGAATAATATTGATGTGATTTTTTTTCCAAATATGGTATACTGTTTTATTAAAATTTATGTACATGAATATGAAATGAAACATGAATAATATTGGTATGAACTGAATTTTATATATAGTGTATGAATGTTGATATGAAATTGATTTAATTTTTGTATAAATTATGTGAAATAATTAATTTATAACTACTTATAAAATGAAGTTGGTATTGGAATGAAACATGAATATTGTTGGTAGGCTGGCAAATTCATTTGAAATCTCAATTACATGTTTTTTTCAATTTTTTCAATGGGATATCAGTTCGACACCAAGTGTACACCAATTGGATACAAATTACCTAGTTTTAGGTTGACTAATTTAGTTGAAATCTCAATTACATGTTTTATTCATTTTTTCCAATGGGATATCAGTTTGATACCAAGTGTACACCAATTGGGTACAAATTAACTAGTTTTAGGTTGACTAATTTAGTTGAAATCTCAATTACATGTTTTATTCAATTTTTCCAATTGAATATCAATTAGATACCAAATGTATACCAATTGGGTGTAAAATTAACTAATTTTAGGTTGTCTAATTCGGTTGAAATCTCAATTACATGTTTTTTCCCCCAATGGGATATCAATTCGATACCAAATGTATACAAATTAGATGCAACATTAACTAGTTTTAGGTTGGGTATTTCAGTTGAAATCTCAATTACAAGTTTTTTTTTTTAATTTTATCGCTGGGACATTAGTTCGATATCAAATGTATACCAATTTCATCCTAAGATTTAAATTTCCAGTTGATATCAATTGCATACCATCATTATCTAGTTTTTTTACTATACATTTGAAAAACACTTAATACACAAATGATTAACTAGTACGCATAATAAATATTCTAAAATTATAATTCATTAACTTAAAAGACAAAATAAATCAAAACATGAGTTTGTCACATTAAAACAACCAAAACAAAATAAAATAAATATGTCTTTTTTTTCAGCAAGGTAATTTGATTATGTCATCTTGTTGTGTCCCTCCGACGACATGTACTGCACGTAACCTTAGACCTCTTGCATTTCACATCAGCAAATCCTTTCCAACGTTCATGTTGTGGTCTCCCTACAATTCTTTTTGAACCAGACGACAATAATTTATGCTCCGACACTTTTTGAATTGCATATTTTCCTGTTCCATCATAAATTATTGTGTTAGTATTACAGGTTGCAAAAGTACAAAAAACTTTACAGAACTATATATAATATGATAATACGCACTGAAACAATATTTTTTGGTATCAATTTATGCTCCAACACTTTTTGAATTGCATATTTTCCTGTTCCATCATAAATTGATTATAATAACAACAAAATTATACACACTCGTTATTATTTTTTCATACAAATATCATTCAAACAGTACACTGCAAAAGAAATTTCATACAAAAAATAATATTTCACATTTCATACTCAGTAATAAACATTTCATACAACAATCATCATTCATACCAATTTTATACATTTTTCAGACCAAATAATTCATTACTCTTACACAAATTTATACACAAATGACAAAACATATATAATCAATAAAATTTTAAATTTCATACCAAATTAAAACACCTTTCATACATTCCTTCAAAAATCTAAATAACTTTTTTACACATTAGTGAACACACTTTCATACCAATTTCATTACATTTATACTACCAAATTCATTCAACATTTTACATTTAATTTATATTTTCGAAAAAAGACAGTAATCAATATTACAATTTTACTATACCTACTTAATCTACAACGATAAAACTATTTATATTTTATACATTTATACTCAAATATTTCATATATTGCTCCTATTTCTCACAAAATCATGGTTTTGACAGTATACAAATTGTCGCGCCCCATTTTTCTCAAAACGGGTTTGGTGCACGACCTAACAACTATTTTGGGGCTTTTGGGTTTGAAGAGTCGCCACCTAACGAATTAAGGCGCGTTAGGGCACCTATCTAACCTAATTAAATATAACTAGGGTCAACGAACCAGAGATCAGGGTAAGGGTTCAAGTTACCTCGAGGGGAAGGTGTTAGGCATCCCTCGAAGTCCACAAATGTGGGTCCCGGTCGTATCTCATGCAATATGTGGGGGGGTTACAAGTAGCAAATAAGGTCATTTCAT
>JAJOOS010007375.1:0-16428 GCA_029582725.1 Solanum chiquidenum
TCAGGGACTGAACTTGGAGTTTTTAATAATGGAAGGACCAAATTTCAAAATGCTGAAATTAGAAAACTAAAGTAAACTATCCATGATTTTTAAATATCAAGTTCATGAACAAGAATTACTTATAAATAAATTGTATATAGAGATCATGTAATTTTCTTTTAACATTATTCGTATTTGTAGGGAAAAAAGGATCAAATTTTGCCTAGAACTATGCAAAATAACATAGATTTGCCTTCGACGGGTTAAATATGATCTCATTATTTCTGATTGAAGTCAGATATATCCCTAAACTATATGAAAATGAACAAATTTGCCATATTTTTTAAATGGTGAAAGTCTAATGAGCGTAACAAGCGATTAAAGGATGCCGACTTTTTTATTAGCATTTGATAATGTCACGTGTCACACAATTAAGAATCAATTTTGTAATGAAGGATAAATTTAACTTTTCGTATAGTTTAGAGATAAATTTAATCCTTTCGCATAAATCAAAATAAATTCATAAAAAATAAACAAATATATATATATATTATATTGTGTGCTTAATTTAATTAGCGGGCCTTAATTAGCACATATTTGGCATCATGATGATGTAAACTTAAGTCAAGAAGATTGAGCTTCAAACCTTTTTTTCTTTCTTTTTGTTGTCATTTTGAATTGTGACGCGTGCATAGAGGAAAAAGAACAAATGATCCAAAAACAAAGATTTAATATTGTGAGGTCAATGGAATAAAAAGGTGAAAGTTGTGGGCTTTCTCGAATAATAACTTTAAATCATGACTTATTTATTTATAATAAAACTTATAACTAATCAATATGGTGATTTTTTTTGGATAAGTTAAGTTGGAAAAGGGAAAAAGATGGGTCATTTTAGCTGCTACTTACTTTCTTTTTATTCTTTAGAATCTTTTATCTCCAATTATTTTAGTGGGGGTAGGAGAAAAGATTTATAAATTGATGATTTATGGAATCCCCTAAAGTACCTCTCCCACTTAGAAAATTGGAAAATACATACTGAATTAATGAGATCAATTTTACTGACATGATATTGTATTCAAGTGAATGAAAATCTACAATATAAAGGAGAAAAAAATTCAAAAATTAATTTGGTCCACACTTGGTAATATTAGAATGTGTAAAAGGAGGGACACATTTGCTTCTCGACCATGCACATCATAAATAATTTGTCTAGTAATAGAGCTTCTTAGTTTTTTTTATTTCTGTTGAAAGATTTGCAAAATTGTATTTCATCCACAAGCAATAAATAATTTTAGCCAATATTATTCTATAGTCTTGTGTCATACTGTTTCTATATTTCATGTATGTGTATGTTAGTGCCTTCTGTGCTTTTTCATATGACACTTTTGTCACGATTCTGATTCGTTGTGAGTGACAACCATATTAAGAAAATCTGATAGGAGAATAGAGAATTAACTTTTAGTTAATTCGTAATTAACTCTACAACCAAAATAACAGTTTAAGCAAAAAAATAAAAAAAGATTCATATTTAAAAATTACGGTGTGAAAATACTTGCGGAAGTATTCCTCCTAAAATTAGAAAATTGTGTATGAAAACTCTACATAGTCTAAAATAAGAGGATAATATGGTAGTCCGTAGGAAGTAGCTCACCCTTGAATTTAGATAACATGAAAATCACAATTGAAGTTGCGACGCAGCCACCTGAATATGCCTTGTAGTCAACAAAGATATAGCAAGTGTTGCATCAATACACAAATCACAGTGTACTGGTAGCTAGGATCATCGGCCAACTCCAAAGATATGAATGTAAACATATAACTAAAAGATATTAAAGACAAGACAACACATACATTAACAGAGTCAGCAATACAACAAGACTCTCAATCACCAATCCTGACTTAATGAACATTTACATGAAACATGTCCCACTTGATCACAAACAAACCCGGTTCACTTAAGAACTCAACATACAAGAGAATAGTCAAGCATGTAACAGACATGGTACCCGAGCCAATCAATAATATTTCATATCAAGCGTGGTACTCGAGCCAATCGATAATCTTTCGCATCAAGTGTGATACTCGAGCCAACCGATAATATGTAATAGGCGTGGTACCCAAGACAACCAACAAATATCCCTTACCAAATGTGGTACTCGAGCCAATCAAGAGATACCATGTACTAGGTGTGGTACAAATATATATTGAATATTAAATTGAAACTAGTATATACAATTAAATGAAACTTAAAAAGTGTTGTTAGAATATCACATATAATGATGTAAATCCAGTGGGCGCTTCAACGTGGAATTTAAGATTATAATTTTGAACAAGTGTTTGAATATTTAATTTGGGATTATAATTTTAAATTAATATTTAAATGCATAATTTGGAATTATAATTTTAATTCTAAATTCTCTAAAAAGTAGCATTTCAAATTTTAAATCATGATTTTCTTAACTATAAAATTTAGTACAAGTTAATAACTTGTAAAAAAAACCTCATGATTTTAAATTTTGTTAAAGAAAAACTAATGCTCGATGTGAAGAGATAATCCATATCAAAGCCGTCTTAATAAGATTAGGGGCCTAAAGCCACATTTCATAGAGAGGCCTTAATTCTTTGTTTTAGTTGACGTACATAAATTGAACAATAATAACATATTTAGTGCAATCCTATAACGATGACGAGAGGGTAAAATTTATGCGGAACTTATGAAGTAAGAATGTAAACAATGTAAATTTTCAATGAAATATATAACATAAAAGTCGAATAATAAAATCCGGCTCAAGAATTTGAGAAGTTGATATAATGATATCGAAATAGTGTTGCACTGAATTTGATAAGTTGATATTATGATACTCAAATAGTGTTCTTGTTGTAGTGCTTGAAATTTGAAAAAGACACTAACAAATAAATTTGATCTTTTTGTGAATAGACAAACAACAATGAACTTTTCATAAGGTAGAAGGTTTGACTGTTTGGGAGACATAAATATTTAATATTAAAAAAATAAAATGGTAAAAGAGGAATGAAAAAGATTAACATAGGAATAAAAAACACGAGTTCATGTTAATCGTCTGAATAAATGATACACTAAAATTGATAGCCATGTAAGAAAAGATACTACAATTACCTAAAAGGCAAAAACTATTTTATTTCTCAAATATTATTACAACGATCCCCATATTAAATAAGGTCAAAAGTATTTATATTTTCTATTTAAAAATTTCTTTTCAAATTTGACAGTATGAGAGGGATCGTAAACAAATTGAGGCTCTAAGTCTTTGCTTTAGTAGCTTTATAGTCGAGCCGATTCTAGTCCGTATCGTATGAAATGATTACATTAATAACTAGTTACTACTATTGTTGAGGTGCATATCATTATAAAATTATTCCTATTTGAAAATTTATAATTATAAATATTTATTTATAAAAGGAACATGGAGATATACGATATAAATGCATCGTCTTATGATATTCTGATATCTTGTATGAACCATGATTTGCTTATCTAGTAAGATTGTATAAAAATGAAGAAATTTTGATAGTTTTCACAACTTATGAGGTTTTCATACTTCCTCCATTTGAATTTGTTAATTTTGTTTTGACTTAATACGGAGTTTTATAAAGTACATAGAAGACTTCTAAATTTTGTGATCTTAAATTATTGATATGTCAAATATACCAAAACATTCTTTAATCTTGTGGTTTTAAATATGTCATGTGAAAAAAATCAATTTAAAAATTACTAAAAAAAGAAAAAGATTTTCACTCCTCCAACTTTATTATTTATTTCCTATTTGGTGTCTAATACCCACATTAGAGTTTGATTAATTTGAATTAAATCCCATTCTAAAGATAATACTCCTTATAAAAAAAAAATTATACTCAAAATTTAAACTTGAAACTTATAATTAAAAGAGGAACAATCCATTCAATATACTAAATCCTTTAATGGACCAACTCAATTATACATTATTGACTTGCCTTAGATATATAGAGTTTGATTATTCCAAATTTCCAATATTGGTTATTGTAATAAGTGTGTGAAATCTTTAAGATACTGAAATGGAAAGAGTGGGAGGAGTAAAAAGGATAATAATTACAAAGAGCATGGGATTTGGTTCAAAATGTCAGATGCTTGACTTTATAGATACATAGGCATGTGAAGTATGTTGGGGTTGTTTGTGACACATTATATTACGTATGTCCATTTTACAGACACAATAAGTTAGTATAAGATTATTACAATATTGTATATAATTTTGTGCAACTATATGTGAGACTTGCTTATTAGCACTGAAAAATTCCAATTCAATTGATTGAGTAAATGGTAAATATGTCTCCACTATCTAGCTAGTGTTTCAATTTCAAATATGATTTCTTTCTGATGAAATCTGCCTAATTGAGGCTCTTGTCTGTTCATCAATGTTGGCCTTCACATAAGTAAATGTATGGCTCTCACTGCACGCCTCAAAAGAGGTGGCTGCATTAATAACCAAAATAACAAATAATAATATGATAGTCGAAATACAAAAAAAATAATAAATATTGAAAGACAAGAAAATATAGGAGCAATATTACATCAACTAATATATACGGATAACAAGATATTTTATTGTTATCCTGATGGTTACTGGTACTATGATTGTATTTATATTTTTGATTGAGAGAAATATTAAGAACACCTCTAAATTCAGTGCAAATTATTAGTTTCATCTCTGAATTATCGACAGCCTTAAAAACACATCTTTACTTGACTAACTGAACTTAAATACAATTGCGATCTTGCAAACCTGAGTGAAATACCTCCCTAAATTCTCCTCAAGTTTAGGAGTGTTTTCAACACTTCTCTCGACTTTTTATTAAGAATCTTATGTTCCTATAAGTGTTTGAGACCACTTATCATGTCATGTTGTACTCTATGGTGTATCTAAGTTTAGTTAGTCAATTATCAATAGTTCAAAAATAAACTAATAATTTGCGTCAAGTTCAGGAGTATTTTTCAATACCTCTTTCTTTTTAATTCATAATTATGTCACTAGTTTTAAGAAATTTAGTTAGTTTAAATTTCAAATTTATGCTTCTTAATATTTTTTCATTGTTTAAACATATTAGAATGGGAAAATACATAAATTTCCCCTGAACTTGTCTGCACAACTTACTTTAGCATTTTAACTATACGGGTGTTGATTTACCCCCTAATTTAATTTGTAGTGAATTTAATTACCCCTTAAAGAGTGACGTGGCAAAATTTGTATCACCAACTTTCTATAAGCGCGTGAGACAGAAAAAAAACCAAAAAACTAACACAAGTCATGTTTTTATTGAACGACATATTTAATAACTTATTTTACTAATTTTTAAATATTTTATTTTTCAATTAACTTCTCTTTCTCTGTATTTTTTTTTTCATCTTCTTGTTCCTTTCTTTTTCTTTTCTGAAGACTCTTTCTCTTTCTTATTCTTTTCATTCAGTTCAAGGTAAACATTTACTCATTTACTCCCAACCGTAACTTTTTTCACATTTTTTCTTCTTTATTTCTTTTTTGTTTTTAATCGTTTCTTTTTTTTTTCTGTTTTTCTTTGACAAAAATTTTTGGTGTTTGATTCATTGACACCATTTTCGACATCAAAAAAGATTATTAGATCTATGAGTTTAAAGAGTTATAAAAAATAAACCCGATTTCCACTAAAAAAATTCAAAGATATTGTTGGCAAAAAATTGATTGTGGAGATTTCGTACAATTCATTGATAAATTAACATTTTTATGTAAATAATTGTTTTAATTTTCGAGGAAGGTGGTATGATGTAACTAAAAACTGAACTGGAATTGCAATTGAAATTTGAATTATAATTTGTAGATTGAGGGGTAAATTCATCGATGGGTTTAGTTTTGGCTCAATTTTAAATATAATCATGGTAGGTGTAGGAGTTGTTGGTTTAATGTGGAAATTGATGTCTACAAATGGAATATTGAAACTTATTTTCTTACGAAAAGAAAAAAATTTGGAGAAGTTTTTTTTTTTTTTTTTTTTACATAAATCGAAAATTATTATATAATGGAAGAAGAAAATTTGAAGAAAATTTCACTGTAAAAAGAAGAGTTGTTGAGAAGGTGACAAACATTGGGGAAGACAATTAGTAATGAAAAAAAACAATTATTATGGAGATTTAAGTAATTAATTAGAAATTTTGTTAATATACACGTGGACGAATAAAAACGTGTGTGACTCAACAACACCCAGCCTTTAACTGGGCTAGTGATGGGAGGGTTGAAAAAAAACACTTAAAAGATGTTAAGGGATATTTAAACACCCATATAGTTAAAGTACTAAAGTAAGTTATGCGGACAAGTTCAGGAGGGATTTTATGTCTTTTTCCTATTAGAATTGAGTATATATATACTACACATAAGCATGTCACAATTTAGAAAATACGTAATATATAAAGTACGACCACCACAAAAAATTATTACACGTAGGAAACAATAAACCTAACCTGCAATATTTTCAAATTACAAGCGTAACAATAATTGAAGACCACAAATCTGTCTCAAACGGTTAAATCTTTTCTCCTTCTCTTTCAATCTCCCTTTAAAAAAATCTCCCGTATTGAGTTTTTCTAAGCTTATCTTTCAATAATTTGTTTGTTCTTTCATTTTTTTTAACAATGACCTAAGAAGATCCTTCATGGCGTGAGTTGGTTTCGAGGGGCAAACGTTCGCATTTTCAAGTTCAAACGAGGTTCAGAGTGGGAATAACCAAATTTTCCGTTTTATGTGTGCTATAGTCCATGAATTTTTGGTGATACGTGATCTTGACGGATTTTTGGCCAAAGTTTTTTATGGGCCTCCGTTAAGACCCTATTAATGGTGTGAGTTTGTCAAGAGGGGCTAAAGTCCACATTTTAAAGTTCAAACGAGGCTTAGAGCGGGAATGACCATATTTACTGTATATATTGTGATAGTATTTTGGTTGTTTAGTTGTCCCATGAATATGATAGTTATTATGCATTTACACTTAGTTGATTGCATTTTGGAAGTCACTTCCATGCATAAATGAATTTTCACCAGAAATTTCATTGATGAGTGATAAAACTTTGTCCGGAAAACCAATAAAGTAGCTACAACAAGAGGGAGATGCTCAGATTGTAAGTATCTCTCACTTTCAATTCTAAGGTTGTTAGTTCGTGTCAGAGCAAAAATGTTGGAGCGCCTTGGAAAAGGTAAAATAAAATAAAATAAAAGTAGTTACTTTAATTAGAGCTACTTAATTAAAGTGGTTAATTCTATCAGTCTAATTCAATTAGTATGACTTGTTTTGAAATTTTAATAGGACTAGATTTAAGAAAATGCACTAATAATAATACCATGTTCTTTTCCCCTTGTTTCACTATATTAATCATGGTTTAAAATGATCGTGTATATATATAGGAGATAAGAGTTGATTAGAGAAAGGATCTATAAAAATGTTTTTCATCAATTATTCAATATCATTTATTCTTTAATAAACATAGAGAATCGAAAATATCTCCAAGAATGACTTTGAACTATATTTAGACAACTAATGTTTCTACTTGGTATTACTTTTTCAAAATATTATTTTTCTATTTTATGTTCAAATTTTGAGGGACAATTATTATACTCGTGAAAAGTAAAAATAATTAATGTAGGGGCAAGTTTACCCAAGCATTACCATTAATGATTTTTTTTGGGGTCAAAATTATGTATTTGATGTCTAATTTCAAATTGAATGTGCCCTTTTTTTAATAAAATAATAATAATATATTTAATGAATAAACTAAATAAAGCTAGTACATGGTAATTGGTATCTAAACAATCTTAGGCATAATCCTCCATGTATATAATATTTAAAACTAATTATTAACGGCTAACTGTTGGATTAAAATTTAAATATGATAAAATAAAAGTATAATGCAAATATAGGTTATAGATGTCTAATGATAAAAAAAAAAACAAAAAAAAAACTAGTTAAAGTGGTTGTCATATCACAGAGTAATTAATAACTAATTGAGGCTCTTAATGACAACATAATTATTGGGTGAACTAATTAATTGACTAACATGCGAAACCTTGTGATCTACACATTAATTGTACTGTTTGAGTTAATTTGAGTTGTCATTATGATATTTTTACATATATAATAAGAAGAATGATTAGTACACTCAAAGATTCGTATATGAGTAACATAAATTTTTGAAAATTAAACACTTATTAAAAAAAGATAAATATATAAAAATATAGTTAAAAGAATACTACACAGAATATGTATTTGTATTTATTTTGGTACGATATTTTTATTTCGATATTATTTTTCCTATTTATCGAATACCAAATTTCTTAAAAACAACTCAAACCAACTACTTAATGAATATCAAAATATCGAATATCAAATCCTGAATTATTATCTTTTTGGATTCGATGATTCAAAATATTATACCAAATATTAATGCACCCTTAATTAATTAATACTATATTATGATTGAGATCTTTCCTACTCATGTGTTAATTATGTCCGAAAGTTGAGATCTGATTTGGCATAACAAGAGTTAATCCCAATTCCCAACTATAGATTATACATTCTTGACTAAATCACTTGTGGTGATGGAAAGGTTAAGATTCGTCTAGTCTTAAGAGATCTCGAATTCTATCTCTTAGGAATGAAATTTCCTTTTGTTGGGAGTGCCACTCCTAGAAAATGCGCATTCCAAATTAAATCGCGCTTTAATATAGATATCACCAGACATCGTGTGTCCTAGTTAACCAAAAAAAAATATAACTCAAAAGTAAACGTCTTGGTAATTTTCCTCCCAAATATTTTTATGTCTATAACATGGATTGTTGGTGGAGAAAACCAACAATTTGTCCTATGTGAAGGCATATATATTATTATTGAGGGTAGCAAAAATGCAAGAAGATTGGAAGAAGTGAGTCCCATTTGATGCCAGTAAATAGTGTGCTAGATGATGGATTAAGAGCATTCAAAAGCAATGAATTTGCAATATCAATTGCTTGGTGTCTATCATTTGTCTGCTTAGGGGAGAATTCATTGTCCATCATTGTCCTTTAAATGAATGTATAACTAATACAAAGAAGAAGTAAAAAATAGTGGTGGTTTGCTAAAGATTTCTATAATGTCTCTATTGTGACTTCAAGAGTACTACTAGATTATCCCACATATCTTTGCTTACTTTAATGATTTCAATACCTGCTACTATGACCTTGTTCTCACTCATGCAATACTTTTTGTGTATACTTTTGAACAACTCCCAACTTCTAACAAATAAAGGATTTCAACATTACTTTATCATGCATGACAACAACGACACAACATATATAAGTTGAATCTGGAGAGAGTCGGATAGACGTAAACCTTATTACCTCTACCTTTGTGGGGTAGAACGAAAGACTGTTTCAGATACACTCTCGACAATAATAAAGTTCAAATTTGATATGAACATTTTGATCAACTTTATATATGTATGTATGTATAACTTGATTCTTATATAGACAAAGACTATATCACATTATCGACAATATAAACAGAGGCAGAATCAAAATTTTAAATTTGATGCACACACTCAACAACCTTATGTTTTTACCATTGAACTAATAATTATAGTTGTGCCAAAATATTTATGGGTTCATAATTTAATATTTATGTATGTTTTATGTAAAGAATGTTCGGACTATATATATATATATTATTATTTTTCCACCGGGCTTTGGAGATGGTGTTGTTTTTTGAGATGATGCCAAGATTCAATTACTACAAGAGTGCCAAAAGAATGATAATTGACATGATAAACTAGAATGATCCTTTACCTTTTATATGTTGTTGATGTTGTCAAAGGGTCCATTTAGAACTTGAGTATCTTATGGTTTAGTTGCTTTACAAAGTGATGGAGTGTTTAGAACACAATTTGGAGTTTTGTGGTCAAAGAAATGGGGGGCTTTTTGTCAAAGGCATGGGCCTAAGATTGTGGCAAGTAGGATAGGTACCCCACATCTAAAAACTTTAGTGTATTTGATTAATTCACAATAAAGGGCCCATTATGATAAGGTCTATTTTAGGTAGTAAATTTGTATAACCCTACAACTCGACAATGTTCCTATCTTACAACATTTGCAAGCTGTTATGGAAGGATTGAAGGACCCATTTTTAATATATTTTCTTCTTCTTCCTCTTCCTAGCTAGTCTCAAATCAAATCAAGACTTTCTCATAATTTCATGTGCCAAGATTCTCAACTATTTTTGTGTCAAAGAAGGTGTTATTAAGCTAGCCACCTTCAAGCCTAATAGGTAGTGGAGCATAATTCTATTCAGATTGTGAGATTTATTATGTTCTCTGTAACAATATTTCACTATAATAATATAAATAATTATAAAAAAAAAAATTATTATCGAAAAATTTAACAAAGTGTTACGACATTCTAGGGATTTTTTGAACTTCGATAATTTAAAGATTTTTCCCTTGGAGAAGTTAACAAAATAACATCTGAGGTATACTCAATAGTTTTTATACTTTCTTTGATATTAATTTTATTATATGTATGTCAATTGACGAAAACATATTAAGGTATTTTGTATATTTTAATATACTTGTGACACCCTAGCTTAGAATAAAAGGTCTCATATCGACAAAACACATGCTAAATATTAGGTATAGAAGTAAGCATGTCTTACACACTAGCGATACATTTTAAAGCCGTGCAAATCTACGCTCAAAAAAGACAATATCACAAATAAACTGGACCATTACAATACTTTTCTTTGTTATTTGATTTATCGTCACTAAAAAAGTTTTTGTAAGATTTTGCACAAGTTAAATTCTTGATATGTACACATAATTTCTCAAAAATTCAGTAACATGTGTTTTCTAAAATTTAAAAATCATAAACTCAATCAATTTTAACTTCTACTCTATGGTAGAAATCAACTTGATTCTTATAAACCTAAAAGGGTAATATGTGTGTATACATACATAAAAAAACAAAAATTAGCATATGATTGAGTAGCCATTTGGTAGTGGTTAACATCAGAGTTCATAATACATACTTCATTGTCAACATTAATTGTGACTAAGACTTTTGTGGATTCTAAAAGGGGAAGAAAATGTGGTTTTGAGATTTTGAAGTGGAATTATCTTAGACAGACATTCGACATTACTCATTTCTTAAGGTGGGACCCACTTGATCGTGCCTGTCACGTGCCTGTCTAAGATAGATAACACTTCCCTTTCAAGGAAAAAAATAATTGTATGGTACTTCCTCCCTCGCAATAGAGCGAGTGAAGTATTGAAAACACTTTTAAACTTGTTGTGAGTTGTTAGTTTCGTTTTTGAATTATTGACAATCTTAAAAATCACTCCTCTATTTGATAAACTGAGCTTAAATACACTCTTAATCTGCCACATGACATAGAAAGTGGTCTCAAACTCTTTAGGAGCGTGAAACCCTTAATAAAAAACCAAGAAAAGTGTTGAAAACACCTCGAAACTTAATGAGAATTTAGGGTTAAATTTTACTCATGTGGCAAGATCAGGGCTGTATGTGAGTTCAATTAGTCAAGTGGATGAGTGTTTTAAAGAATGACGATAGTTCAGAGATGAAACTAATAATTCCCATCAAGTTTGAAGGTATTTTCAATACTTCTCTCCTTATATAGCTAGCAACAAATTCAGAATTTTCACGAAAAGAGTTTTAAAAAATAAAAATATAGTACTTCAGATCTAAACTCTAGGTGAATTTTGAATGCCTCAATCACTCTAACTTCTAATCTTATCTTTAAGATATATATAGTACGAAAGAAAAAACAATTCTTAAATTTCTTAATTTAAAATAAATTATAAATATTTATATAATAATAAATCATCTCGTTAGGTAATAAAACTTACAACTACAACCACCTCCTAGGAAGGATACTAGTAACAATTTTCCGGAAGCAAAGCTAATTGCATAGTCTCTCAAACAAGTATCGTACCTTATGTAACAATTTGAATTTCTATCTTTTGATATTTTAAATTTAAATAACTTTATATTTTCAATAACATTTAAAAAATAAAAAAGTTTGAACTTTGGATAATTTTTTTCTATAACAATCAAATATTTAAATGTCAAATATTCTTATAATGTATAACAACGAATGAACGTCAAGGTTGCTACAAATAATTTGACTGATGAAATATTAAAAAAATTCTTATAAAAGTTTCAAGTAAAATAGTCGTTTTCACTCATAAATTCTTATCCTTCTTTTAAGTGTCAAGTCTAAATATTCTTTTAATTAAACTTTAATTTCATATACTTATTTTTTCGAATTTAATAAAATAATGTCCTAACGCTTTAAATTCCCTTACAACTTTCTCTTTAATACTTTAAACTATTTTGTAGGTGTGGGACACATTACCATCAAATCATACCAATGTTATAAGTTCTTGGGAAAGAAAAGGGTTCATGAATATAGTCACCACTAAGATATTAATAGGGGCATCCCTCTTTTGGTCACGTAAATTAAAATAGTAATTAGGTTAGGTAGCTAGGAATATATAATTTTGATATCAATCTTGTACATTAATAATGTAATGTACTAATTGAAACCTTTGGTTGAATCATGAATGATAATGGAATTCTACCTAACTCAATTCTAAGGTAGACTAGGCTTGGGAATATATTATATCACATACTTTTCAATGTGAATACCTTGAAATCAATTATTTAGTAGTGATTTAATTAATTAACTATTCGATGATTTATGAGTACTACTTCCTCCGATTCAATAAGTGGTGTTTTTTGCCTTATACACAATATCAATCATAATAATAAGCCTGGGTAGGGACGCTTCCTCTCGAATGGATCTATGCGGCACAAATTTAGAATAGGTGGGCTCCTGTGGGTAACAGACATCGGGTGGAAAAAAAATGATAATCAAGTTCAAAGAGCCAAAAAATCGAAGAATAAGATAGTAGGAGAATAATAAAAATAATATTGATAAAGAAACTAGAAAATAAATCGACTACCTACTAACCTTCTTTTTGAATTTTCAACCTCCAATAAAATGTAATCACCTCTTCTCAATACTTTTTTGGCCTACTTCTGACTGATCTCCTTATATCCACTATATCCAACGTGTCTCATGAACTCCTTAACGATGTGATCTGTGCATTTCCTGTTCACATGTCTGAACCATCTCAGTTTCACCTCCCTCATTTTGTCTTCCATGTAGGCGACTCTCACTTTGTCCCAGATATCTTCTTTCCTAATCTTATCTCTCCTAACAATATGGCCAGACATCTATCTCAACATCTTCACTCCCTATGCTCTTATCTTCTGAATGTGCGAGTCCTTAACTTGCCAACATTTGGCCCCATCTAGTATAATTGATCGTACAACTATGTCATTTGCAAATAACATACATCAAGACACCTTTCCTTGGATACATTGTATCAATACATCCATCACTAAAATAAATAAAAATAGGATAAGATTGATTGATGATGCAACCCAATTACAACTGAAAAGTATTCTGAGACCCCTTTCAATGTCGTCACTCGGATCTTGCCTTCATTGTATATGTTCTTAATCATTTGTCTTGAAAAACATAGCTTCGTAATTATTTTTTAATTACATAAAACTTAATTCATTCATAAAAGGATCAAATCGGAAAAAAAATCAATATATTTTAATTTTTGTGAAATATCACTTGTTTTAATTCAAAATGAATTTCTCAAAAGACAACTAAGTACGAAACAGAGGGAGTATCTATCTAGCATAGCTTTCAACTTAGACAATTTAGCAGTTAGAAATTAAAGAGAGTTTTATTACCACATTATTCTATGAATATCCATAAATACCAATCTTAAGGTATCAACCACACTGAAATAATAAACTAATTGGCCGGTGTGAAAGTTATTTGGGCCTCTATATATTTTCTATCTCTGTTTATTTTATTTATCATATTTCATTTTATTAGAATCAATCTAATTAAGTATCGAAATTAAATTAATGTGTAAAATTTAGATATACGAAAAATATTATAAGTTGCAATTATTACTCTCTTTTTTTTTCTTTTTTTTTTTATATTGTGGAATATGGAAGGAAAAATCTAACATTTTTAAAGAAGCCTAAATTTGTTAGCTCTTGTATCGTTAATGAAATGAGAAAAGAAAATTTTTATTTTCCCACTTTTTTTCTTTCTTCCAAGTGCCTTATAAGGTTGGTGGGACTTTTGTTATTCTTTAATACTCCCACCTCACTCTTAGTGCTTAGCATCTGGTGCAGGGAGCCTGTTCTGAAATTAGGTCTTGAGCCTAATTCACGCCCCAAAAACCAGCTCAAAAAGAGGAGGATTGTCCAAGCATTATAAAGAGTCGTCTCATCTTATTAACCACCAATGTGGAACTTCTGTTATTCTTTAACAAAACTACTAAAAGAAGTAATTTCACAATCTTAACAATAAATTTGATTATTTATTTTTATTATTATTATATTTGTGAACATGATAATATGTTGTTAGATCGTGGGATTACAATAATCTAAGTTATAGTTAAGAAATAATTACTTTGATTAATTAAGTCTTAGACATTAAATTTAACTTATGTCATGTGTCCTCAATTCAAAGAAAAACTTTAAGAAAATGAAGAGAAACCCAATCTGTTTATTATATAGTGTAACCTTCTTAGAAAAATAGAAAGGATCAGGAGGAGGGTTTATATCATGGAATATATAAACATCTTTGTACAAAAAATGAATTTTTTTTCCTTAATATTCTCTTGTTGTCTCTCTTTTTTAAAATAAAAAAATAAAAAATTCCAAATGGATGGTAATTAAAGTTAGTACAAAATCACAAATAATAGTGAAGTCTTATCTGATCAACTTCAGAAAGTGACAAATTAAATTTGATGTTATATAAAATATTAGCTCCATAAGATAATAGAGGATTATATTCTGTTTTGCCTGGTCTCAAATATATAAGTCTTTGGATTCCATTATTGATTGCCAATTATTTGCTTTATTATTAGCCTTTTTTTAGGATTGATGTTTGGGTATGTTAGGTCTTAAAGGAAAAAAAAAAGTGATTATTGACTTATCTTTGGAAAATTTCTTTTAGAAGAAAATGAATCTAAAACCTATTCATAGTGCACGTTTGGCACTGCCTAACAAATTAAAGCATTTACTTTAAGATGAGCTATTATTATTGCATGAACATGTGACTAGTTAGCTTTCACAAAGACCTTGTCCACTACCCTCCTTTAAAATCCTCTTGTCAAATAGTTTCGTTTTTTTGATTTCTCATTTGATGATCGATATATTTTTTGTGCTTTATTTAATTAAGATTTATACTTTGTAAAATTTACTAATTAATAAAAAAACCTTTTTAAACATGCATTTGTTTGATACACTTATGTTATTTTCATGAATGCTTCGAATTGAAACATTTTTAACATACACATAATACACGAGACATAGTGGAAGCAATTGGATGGCTTAAAATATTCAAATCAGTAGGCAAAAGTGAAATGTACGTCTCTAAGTATGAACAACAGGCATACATTACATTACATTACGTGGGATAAAACAACATAATTTTAGTGTTGCCACACTATGGATTTGCATCGTGTAGAAGCTTAGAATTATGGTGTATAACTAGTTGCATCGTGTAGAAGCTTAGAAATATTATGTATCTTATCATTAATTAATAGGAGTAGTTTTTAATGTATCTTACACTTAGATAACTTAGATACATGTATTTTTGCTACCAGGTATACAAAAATAGGGAGAGAGACGAGCGAGATTGGGGAGGGAGCTGGCGAGCGAGATTTTCTATGTATGCCAAATACATATGAATTCACTTGGACACAATGTATCTACAATAAATTACACCTAAACTTGACCCCATGTATCCGAGATGCATGTTTCTTGACGTATCTGGAGACATCAAAATTTGGTAAGATACGTAATATTGCAAACTAGAGCGTATCTAAATAATTAGCTCTTAAATTAGTGGGATTTATGTAAAAAAAAGATGGGTTGAATAAGGTGATTTAAGTTATGGTTTTAAGCTCCAAAAATGTAGATCGTGGAGTGTGGTCTACGAGGATTGTTGGAGACAAAATAGAACATCTAATTAGTGATAAATTGAGATCATTTTTCTATATAAATTGAATACAATGTTGAAAAATGAGCTTAGCTACCTTCCAAATTTTAGAACAGTAAATTTATAGACTATAGTCATGACTAGAAGAGAATCCACTAAGGCTTTGAAATTTTTTCATCTTTTTCTCATTTTGACTTTGTTATATAAGTATCTTTCTTTTCATCACTTCGTATGGATTTCTTCATGCATTATGTCTGCCACCTTCTCTACAATACACTCGTGCTAACCTAACTAAACATTTATTTATTTATTTCATTTTAAAGAAAATAT
>JAJOOS010007376.1:0-17241 GCA_029582725.1 Solanum chiquidenum
ACTTTAAATACTTAATTTATTCTTCAAGAATCAACTGATTTCGACAATATTTAATTAACTACTCATTATATTATTATTATTATTATTATTATTATTATATATCAAGAGGTCTTCACATTCACTTACAATTTTATTTCTTTAGCATTTCTCCATTAAGTATTTTAAAAGATTGTAACTAAAAAAAAATAATTAAAAATAACTGATAATCTATGTTAAGATAATGACGGCACATATATGAACTAAAGTCTAAGACAAAACAAAAAGAGCTATCAAATAATAAATTTAATTTTTGAAAAATGCTAATAATTAAGAAACTGAATTTTTTTAGTTAATTTTATACTATTAACAATATTGAATAATAAAATTATTTTTAATATTCAATCATGAGAACGTTTTCATTTGACAAAAAATATTTATTAGTATTTTTATTAATTATATCAATTGTTTACTTATATAGTTGGGAGTTGGATATTTATTAGGACTCATGAGTAAAAAGAATTTAAAAAAATGAAAGAAAAAAAGAGTGAGTGGAAGAAGAATAGTAAAAAAGTAAAAAAAATGGATCCACTATCCAAGTGTCAAAAGAAGAATAGAGCCTCACCCAACTATTGTTGGTTGGGCCTCTACCATTATAAAATTTTTCAGTAAAAACGAACAAACAGAGAGTTTTCAAGATATTCATGAATTGTTATTCATAGCAAGAATTTGTTGTTTTGGGGCCCAAGTTTTGACACATTGTGAATAAATGTATAAATTTTAAAAGCGTGTGTCCTCTCTAAATTTGGCAGTAATGCCTCGTTTCGGGGTCCATCCAGCTGGGTAGTACGTAATTACGTATCATTCTCCGTTTGAATTTACTTGTTAAATATTTTTTAATTTTATTTTTATTTTTATTTATTAATTTTAATAAATTAAGAAAAAACAAAAAAACTATTTTTATGATTCTCTTAACTTATTAAGATTAAATTAATGTATTAGAAAAATATAGTGACTAAATATTAGGAGTGCGCAAAAATTAAATCGACCAATAAATTGAATAAAAAAATATTATTGATTTATTGCAATTGGGTTATTGAGTTAACGGATTTTTGATGGTTTTATGAAAATTTTTATCGAGTTATCGATTTAATTTTGATTTTTAATGTTGGGTTATTGCGTAATCGATATCTGATTAAGACGGTAGTAATTTACTACTTTATCCTACATAAATCTTAAATATTTATCTCATTAACTTACCACTTACTGTCTTTTTTCCATAGCGTTCAATTCACACTTTACAATAACATTGAGTTCATAATTACACATTATACAAAACGTCAAATACATAAAGTAAGAGCCTTATTTCTCTTATTTCTCTTTGTTTTGTACTTGTATAGTTTTTTCATATTAGTTATTATTGTTTTTATTTTATGAGTATTTTGTAAAATTACATTATTGTTTTGTTGCGTTAAATTATTGGAGAAGTCATGTATTTATTTTATAAGCATTTTCTTATTGGTTAAACTAAAAATCAAACCCCTTAAAAATCAAAATCGACAAACCGAAAATCAATAAAAATATCTTATTAGTTTATCATATTTAAAAATTACAAATCTATAAATCAAATTGATAATATATAAAATCGGACTAAATCCATCAATACACACCCCTAATAAATATGTTTAGGACCCTACAATTAATAAAGATAAATTAGTACATTTATTATACTAATTTTTTAATATTTTAATAGGTGTGTCAAATTGAAATTTGATAAATAAATTTGAATAGAGAGAGTAATATGGTGCGCTATAAAAGTATAAATTGAAAACAACGTGGTAAAAAACATAAATGTAACACCACTCTCAGTCTCCAACCTATTAATGTCGAGTCAGAAATTATACTTTGTTTTTTTTTCTTTTATTAATTATCTTTTTTTTTTGTGAACTCTATTCTACACTAATTAATTATTTAAAAATTTTAATTATTATATCTTCTTCATCACTAAATTTTATCTACTTCATCCATCTCACTAGAAATTTTATGTTTGGACACTTTCACTATTGATTTCTGATTTTTACTGTCGCTATATCACCTTCAATTCTTTAACCTCATTCCCTCCACCCCTTCATCCTTTTGACTTCGTATGCCTAAACATCATAACTTCAAATTCTTTCAAGATGAGCAGAAAAAAATTGATTTATTATTATTTTATGAATTATTTCTATTACTCTTACAGAAAATTAATCTAATTGCGAATTAAAAGAAAGTTGTGCTTTGAAGTTGTGATAAAAGGAGAGTGAAGTGTCAAAAAATTAGAAATATCTTCTTTTTTTGAGTTTCATATCTAAATTATTGGTAGTGTGAGTTTCATATCTAAATGATCACTTATTTTATGTGGCAATGTTTGATTTGATATGATGTTTAAAAATAAAAGAAGATTTTATAAACTTGTGGTCTAAAATAATTTTTAGATATATTTTTTACAGTAAATTATGCTATCGTGGATAAAAAGAGAATTTTAAAATTAAATTCTTTTAATTATAGTAAGATGACATTTTTTAGACCGATTAAAAAGGAAAAAAATACCACATAAAATAAACCGAGAAAATAATATTTTAGGAATAATGGAAAAAAGAAGGAAGATTTTTATTTCATATTATGAATAGAGAGAATATAGGATTGTAAATCAGACAAACAAATGACTTAGAAATTATATAAATTACAAGACATAATAAAATAAAATAATGACAAATAAAAAAATAATAATTATAGGAGTTATAAGGAAAATTTCAGCCACTAATTAACGTGAGTCAATATGCACATAATGTCCCACGAATTAATGGGAAATATTGCACAATATAAAATGTCACTTAATCCAACAATTCTTTATATTTTAATATTAAGCATTTTGACATTGTCAAGTATCAATTATAAGATGTCACTTAATCCAACAGTTCTTTATATTTTAATATTATGCCTGATGAAGTTGTGTTCTGTATTTTTAGTAAAATACGAAATTTTACTTCAAAATCTTAATGTTCTCATACTTGAATTATGATCGCTTAATAGAAATAAAAAACCATTGCTTACACATAATAATAATCTAGGTATTGATATAAACTTTTAAAATCTACACATTATGGTTTTATGTTATCTCAATTTTATGAGTTTTTTAGAATAAATCTAATTCTCGTAGAAAAGGTTCTATTTCTACGCTAACACAAGTGAAATTTATCGAGAGAATAGCAATAAAAAAGTTTACTTGTCCGATCCCCTCCAAAATACTGTAGAAATTCTGGGCAATAATTGAGAATACCTCTTTTCAACTAAAAAAAATTCTCTTTTCCACTATTTTTTATGTAATTATATTTGATTTTACACAAAATAATATAAGACCATCATATTTGTAAATGAATATTCTTTCTAATAATGAAAAAAAAAATGAAATAGTAAATTAAATAAATAATAATCTACAGATTATATGAATTACAACACATAATTAAGTAGAACGTAACAACGACAAATAAAGAATTAAAGGTTATAAAAGTTATAAAAAGGAAATTATAGCCACTAACTAATGTGTCAATTTGCATTAATGGGAAATGCTCCACCATATGGCAGCACTTTGACATAATCAAATATTAAAAATAAAATGTTGCAGCACTTTGGTATTGTCAAATATTTATTTTAAAAATATCACTTAACCCAACACACAACAAAATTCTCATGTCATTTGAAAGAGAAATGACTAGTAGAATCAAAATGATCCTTTTAAGGAGAGACATTCAAAATTTTAAGAAGATTAATATTGATAATAAAAAAGAAATGAGTCAAAAGAATCAATCGGATGTTAGATTTACAACTTCGATCATCAATGATAAGTGAATCAGTAAAAGCCTAACAGACAAATGAAATATTTGACTTTTCGAAAAAAATCGTCTTTCAGAATAGTAGTCCAAATTTTATTCAATATCAATAACCTTAATCGGTAAAAAGGCAAATTTTAGCACTAATATTTGGGAAAACGAATGAAAGTAATAGAATAGGAAAAATAATAATATAGGAGATAAATAAATCATCTAAAGCAACTAAAAATATCATTACTATTTAGTTGGCTGAATGAGGATTATTCAAACTTTAATGCGAATATGAAATATTAAATAATAAATAAAATAAAATGGTGCCTTGAAGCAACAGTTTTGCATTATTGTAATTTGTATCCCAAAGTCACTTGGGCAATTTGTATTTATACTGCTATTGTAGGAAAAAATGGCACAACTTGACAACCCAAAGTGACTGTGGGCCTACAATAATGCAAAACTGTCTTGTTCTTTTAAGTTTTGTCACAAATTAGTTCAGGAAAATAAAATTGTAACACTCGCACTTTAAAATCAATAAATACATTTATTGCGATACTTTTTCATTCTTGATTATTATTTTTTTGACGTGAATTTACTGTCAACAAATTCTAACACGTCAATATTTATCAATAAAATTGTGTTTCTTCATATTTTATTGTAATTGCAATATATTTTATGTCAAGTTAAAATTTATTGCAAACAAATTGACACGATCAGTGGGACCAAATCTCCCCTTCATCTCTTCTCTCATAGATCAAATCTGCAAATCTGAAGTTACAAAACCGTAAAGGTGGAAGAATGAGTACTTCAAGACTCATCTTTAAGTTTCATCAAGTCTACACTCCGACAAGTCTTGAAGAAGGGGGATTTGAAGACATTAAAATTTTGTGAGACTCTACAAGACGTGTTCAATTCGAGTTGAGACTCTACAAGGTGTGTTCAATTCCAATTAGATTATTGGAGGCTACTCAACCCTAAATCCTAGTTTATGTCTATATAAAGGGTAATATATTCCCTTAAAAAGACATCTCGAATATTCCACTAATTCATGAAATATTTATAAAGAGATCACATCCAAATCATCCTAATTCGAGAAATACATCACTAACGCCCTCAAATCATAGATAAATCTTATGAAAGAAGAATCAAGGGAGCAACAAAATTGTAACTACATATTTATCAATAAAGTTGTGTTTCTTCATATTTTATTATGATTGTAAATTGTTTTCAATCACGTTAAAATTTGTAGAATGTTGTAATTTGCTTGCTTCCAATTTGTTTGAAGTTAAACTTCGACAAACCAAACTTCAAACGTATATATTTCAAATTCACATCTTAAATTATTTTACAACAGCTAAAACATAAAAAAAAAAAAAAAACTTAAAAGTTCTTTTGTGTCTCAATAGGAGCCCATATTTTTATTTTTATTTTTAAAATTCTTGCCTTAGCTTAATACACCTTTTAAGAAAAAAGTATTGTTGATATGTTTCAATCAAACTCCTAGATGTCTTCACTGTCCCAATTTGTCATTTAATGCCTTAGACAAAATAAGCTAAGGTGTAAAATGTTTCACTCAAAGTGGAAACACAAGAATAACTACCAAATGCCCTTAACAATTCTTGTAACCCACCTAACAAACTTCATTGCTATGTTTGTACTCATAGAGCAAATTAAATATGGATTAATCATGGTGATTAATGATCTTATATGCATTGCATTAAGCTAATTATTATATATAACAATGTTGGTTTTGTATGTGAGCAGGTGGGAGGATGACTTAGTTATTGGCTTTCTTGATAATTCAATCATGATTAAACTTCTTAAAACAGAAGGATAAGAATCAGTTTTACATATGATATCTCAATAATTAATTGTCCATGTAGTAGAGTTCAACCAATTAATCCCTACTAGAGTAGTAACTTAGGGATTGTTCAATGCATAATATATTCAAATGAGATCCTCATTAATCCCTAACAAATTCAAAACTATCTCCTATCTAAGGAGTTCTTTCTATATTTTTTTAATAATCGTGGTGTCTGATCAGCTTGCACGTATCTCAATTAATATCATGAATACACACGTTATATCCTAATATAGTTCAAGTACCATGTAATTTTCTCCACCAAAATGTGGATAAATGAAAAAGAAACCGCTCAGTATTTTTCCGCCTCTTGCTAGGATTTTTTTCAATTTATTTCTTACTATTTAATTAATACTACTTAATTCTTTAGATTATTATGATAGTGATTACTAGAAATAATAGAAAGCAAAGTTTCTCTCTTTAATATCTTCAATGCATTGATAGTACACAGAATCTGGTAATTTTAATTCAATTTTTTCTATGTTTAAACCTTAAACAGCTATTAACGCGTACGAAAACAGTGCTCTAGCAACTAAATGAAAAAAATCATGTGTCACGTGGCGTCGTGAATGAAGTTGTTTTTCCGTTAGTCATAAGTATCTATTTTAAGTATTGAATATGAAAAAATATTTAGTCGAGCTTTATTCAGCATAAATTTAAATTAATCGAATTCAATACCCGAAATAGAAAAAAATTAAATGAAAATACAATCACCTAGAAGGCTAGAACCACAACCGCTGCCATCAACGGTTGGTATGAAAAGAAACAGGGACAAAGACGTATAAATCTGAACCCAAAACTTATACTGTAGCTAACGACGTCGTTCCGTCCACCCCACTCCCCACCGCCACCCCCTAGTCTCCTTCTTCATCTTCTTCGTTGCTTCAGATCTCTCCATATAGGGAAGGGGTTTCAAACAATTCTTCTCTGTGTTTTTTTTATATATATATAGATATATACCTCTTTCTCTCTATTGAATATATACGTACATATAATGTATGTGAATACACAATCTCATTACTGAGCTTTTCTCTGCTTCAATTTCGCCGGAATCAATTTGTTCTCTCCTTTTTCACTTGTCGGTGATCCATATAGTATTATAATTTTGGGGGAAAATGGCGGCAGTTTCAGGTCCTCTGACGCCCGGACAGGTAGTAATGCTTTTGCTGATCGTTTTGTGTTATAGTGATGAGTGATTATACTTTATTAAGTTAGTCAAGTTTAATTTTGGATTTGGATGTAGTTGGAACTGTCGAAATGTTGGATTGTAGTAAGAATTGAGAGTTCTTTTGAGTCGGATCTGTTTGGAGAGTATAACTACTCAACTGTATTAGTTAAAATGATAAGAAGCTTGCTGAATTTTGATCTAAGAGCATTTAGATGAGGAGATCTAGTTGTTTCCAGTGAAATTTTGAGTTTACTAGTTTATTCTAGTAAGGAGTTGCAGCATGTTATTGCTATAGTTTTTTTAACTGGCCGTAAACGAATTATTCATGTTTTGTCAATAAATATGGAATCTAAAGGCCAAATGACTGTTGTTGATTACAGAAGCTAGTAGCAAAACCAACAGCTTTTTTGCTAGTGATAACATTTGTTTTTCCATTTATTTTTTCCTGCTTTGAGTACTAGGAAGTATATTGAAGTGGTTAAATTTTGAAGTTGTTTATTTGAGGTGGTTTCTTTTTGTTTTCTTTTTGATGTGCTACATTGTTTTCATATATGCTAGGGGGTTAAACGGCGAAATTATATTAAGATTCAAGTGCTCATGTTTATATAGTGAGGGTGGCAGCATGTTGTTGTTGTTGTTTCGTGCAGTAGAAGCAATAATTTGGAAGTTCATGCTGATTTGTTATTATTATATTCGTAATTCTGTCGTTATTAGAGCTGATGAAACATTAGGGTGGTTAACATCGGTATAAGACGGTTAAAGATTTGATTTTGAGTTCGTTATCAAAAAGATGTAATTTGGAAATTTAAAACGTTTCTCTAAAGTTCCATCCATCAACTTCTATATACTTTATAGTTTTAATGATTTGATCTGCGGTGTGTTTATATAAATGAAAAGTGCTTAGAAAGCTACAAGGTTCATGGGGCTTGAAGCGAAAAGCGAGAAGTAAACCGCAATTTTTTTTGAAAATTAAGAAGTACCAAACATATATGAATGTAGGACTAGAATACTCAAATTGCAATTAAAATAATCAATTTCAACATTTGATATGTAATAATGCAGATATTAATCCAACTTCTCAAAATTATGATTCAAAGAACTGTCTATTTTTCTTTTGATCACATTTGCGTCAATGTTTGAAACACAAATTTCTTTGAAGCGCATGGCTTCACCCATGAAGTGATAACCCCTAGCTTCCTGTTGGTTGGGAAGGCCCTGGAAGACAATAAGTAAGTTGATTGTGGCCATGAGATCCAAAACAGATGATGATCACTCCAATAAGTACACTGTAGATTCCACCTATGCTGTTTGTCTTTAAATCTCTAATCTGATGAAACTAACCAACTTGGATTATGGCATTTAGCCCTGTTTGCAACTTCTGCCTTCATGAAGGTAGTTTCTTTCCTTGGTACCTTTTGTCTTTTCTTTTGTTTGATTTAAAAAGAATTTTATGGTGAGCTGCTCATGCGAACCTGCTTTCTAGTGAACAGATAGGTATCAGGTGCATGCAAGAGCTAATTATAGTACAATTGATTGGTCGTGTTTGATGCCTTTTTAACAATTTGCTGCTTCTGTAAGCATGTCCTTACCACTAAATTTGATGTCATATATCAGAAAAAATTAGGTGCGGGAAGTCTGATCTATTGTAAGAGAATGTTCAATTTTGTCGCTTCGATGCCTAAAAAAAACAATAATTTAATAAGCTCACAAGCTTTGGAACACTTACCTTTGATCATTTGGTGGACAATCTGGCAGAAAGAAACAATTGTACTTTTGAAGGCAAACGGAGAAATTTACATATCCTTAAGCACAAATGTACTTTTTTGCCAGCTGGTGCGACCTGGTCACTGTAAATGATGTAGATTCCATGATAGATACAATAAAATTTCACAATTTGTAACTTTTGGCGTACTATCTTAGTGTCTTAATGATCTTACATAAACTTAACTCTTATTAGAATTTTTTTAAAAAAACAATAATTTAATAATTGATACCAAATTTCAGTCAGCTCACTCAATTGATGAAACTTGAACAAAGCTTAATCTCATTTGTAGGAACATGTGTATTTGGATAAAAGATCCTTTACTATTTTGTTCGTTTGCTTGGGTGGGGGAGGGGGGAGAGAGAGAGGGAGAAATGGGGGTTTCAATTCCTGGAGGACGGAAGATACTATTAATAAACTTGTAGAATCATGTTGTTGTGGAATTATCTTTGCGTGTTAGTTTTTATGGAGTAAGATTTATTGCACTTGCGCTGCTGCAACGTGGAACACTATTCAATTCATTATTTTCTTTGGTTTGTTTGTTTTGTCTTTATTTCGTTAAGGCAAATATATGTAGAATATACTAAAGGATTTCCCTTTTTATGTTGCAGGTGTCATTTTTGCTTGGATTTATACCTGTCCTTGTTGCATGGTTATACTCTGAGTGGTTGGAGTACAAGAAGTGGTTGTTCCCATCTAAAGTGTAAGTTAAACAGCTCAATCCTTGCATTGAAGTAAACACCCCCCCCCCCTACTCACTAAGTTGACTCACTCGAGTTTTAACATGGAAATAACCACTCAGTTGAAATCCATCCGATAAGGAAAAGGAAAAAGTACGAGAACTCATATAGCCCCTTCAGTATTCACCATGGACCTTGTAGACATGGCTGCTGTTTGTTAAATCATTAGTGACCAGTATCTTCAGGCAACTTGATTTCTGAAAGCAACTGTGATTGTTTTATCTACACAAAATATACAAACAATTGTACTATCTTAATTATAAATTTTTTTATCTTATATTGTTGTCTTCTCTGTGACAGCAGTCATTCAGATAACAATCTAGTTGAATTGGAAAATGCAACAATCAAGGAAGAAGATCGAGCTGTCTTACTGGAAGGAGGTCTGTCAAAATCCGCATCTACGAAGGTGTCTAGTTCATCAATAAAAACAAATATAGTTAGGTCAGTGCACTGTGCAGATTGGTGGATTTTCCTTGAACTTTCTTAATTAATTCTTCATGAAACACTTTTTTAATTTTATAGGTTTCTAACGATGGAGGACTCCTTTTTGCTTGAAAATCGAGCAACTTTAAGGGCAATGTGAGTCTCTTGGTTGTTTTGATTATGCAGGATGCATCTTTTTCCTCATACTAATGAGCTGTCTTTCAATCATACAGGTCCGAATTTGGGGGAATCCTATTTTATTTCTATATCTGTGACCGCACAAACTTCTTCGCAGATTCTACCAAGGTTCATGACCTTTTAATTTTTTAATAATACATCATAATATGAATTTCTACTTCATGCTTTTGACTAATATCGTGGATGTGCATGAGCCAGCACTTTGTGGTGCACAGAGGTGGAGCTTGGTAGAGTAGTGCATTATATATATATATATATATATATAGTAGATGTTGAACCCCTTTGGCTTCTTCCTGTTTTACTTCTTTATATTTTGAAACCCCTTAGTGAAAATCAAATCTTGGCTCCACCATTGGTAGTGCATCTTGAGTAACGTCTTTTCTGCATACGTTGTTAAATATACACAGCCAGTTCAACCTAAATGTCTTTTGAATCTTCTTTTGCATTATCCTTCCCTGAAGGTAATAGGCAGATTGAACTGTTCGATGTGGAATTTTGCGGTGTGACTTTTGTCTTAATGTTGTTTGAAGAATTTTATCAAAACTTCAGCATGCTTTGCTTCAATGGAGCTAATTTTAGTCTTATTCTAAAGAAGATTTACTAGCATATATATGATTTGCATGCTAATGTGTAAACTCATTCCTACTTTGGAGAAAATTTTGGATCTGTCTTTACTTTAATTGGTTCATTTGGAAAGTTCAGATTCTCCATATTTGAATTTTTTTACCACAAGCATCAAATTCATTCAAGATAAATTTGTTGTCTTCTTTGCTTTCTTGTGCTCATCCCCTTAGTTTTGTATTTGATTCTTGGATTTTAGAGTTTAGTACAGGATCTGCATTGGTGTTTGGCTAGAACGCAGAACATCATATGATTTCTGCATCATTGCTGGAATTATACTTTCAGTTTGCCAACTCCATTGTGGAGTTATAAGATGTATATTTTCATCCTCGCAAGTGTAGCTCAAAATAACAAGGTTCTGTTTTATTTTGTTTTCCGTGAACAGAGCTACAATCGGGATCTCTTCCTCTTTCTCTATTGTCTTCTGATCATAGTTGCAGCAATGACTTCTTTCAAGAAACACAATGACAAATCAGCATTTTCTGGAAAATCCTTGCTTTATCTTAACCGTCATCAGACAGAGGAGTGGAAAGGATGGATGCAGGCAAGTGTTTTCAATAAGATTTTTCTTGATTAGTCAGCAATTCTTTAGAGCAATACCTTCCATTTGCTCTCTTTGTTTCTCCGTCTCCTCAGTGAATGATTTACAAAGTCGCAACATGATTCTTGCACAACTTCTTTGTTCAATGTGTTAATATTAAGAAGCAGTAAATCATGCAGAATCTCTGTTCAATGTGTGTGTGTATATATTTATATTTCCTGTGGATTTGGCCTGGTTCTTCGTATATACTCCTTCAGTTTATGATGTTTGCAGTGTCTAAATAATCCATCTGTTTGTTTGCAACAGGTCCTCTTTTTGATTTATCATTATTTTGCTGCAACAGAGATATACAATGCCATTCGTGTTTTCATTGCTGCATATGTATGGATGACTGGTTTTGGGAACTTCTCTTATTATTACATCAGAAAAGATTTTAGTCTTGCTCGGTTTGCTCAGGTAACATTATGTATTATACTTTATTACCTTAAGTTAGAAGACTCTTGGTAGTTTAATCTTACATTTCTTAGGTTCAATGTTGTTAATGTGGTAAACTTTGTCCTGTGTGCAGATGATGTGGAGGCTGAATTTCTTCGTAATATTTTGTTGTATTGTTCTTAACAATGACTACGTGCTGTATTACATCTGCCCAATGCATACACTTTTTACTCTCATGGTGTATGGAGCCCTTGGCATTGGCTACAACTACAACGACAAAAGATCAGTGATGGCTTTGAAGTTTGTTATGTGCGTGGTCGTGGTTATCCTGATTTGGGAGATTCCTGGAGTTTTTGAATTTCTTTGGGGCCCTTTCACATTGATGTTAGGTTGGTTACGGTGCACTTGCTCTTTTTTTCTCCAAATCACTTTTAAATACTTACTTTTTCATGAGCTCGGACAAGGAGGACTTCGCTTTGGATGTCACTTCAACTGTGTTGTGGAAAATGCTACCTACTTTTTCATGCAATATTATGCTTAAGATGAATAGTATTGCTATAAGTAATGACAAATGCCATCATTAAAAATTTGGTTATAAGTTCTCAAAACTAATATCTCCATAAGTCATGGGTTGGAAAACATGAGGTCTCAGGTTCAAATCCCAGTAGAGACACAAAAAAATAGGTGATTTCTTCCTGTCCTTGCCTTGATGGACAGGTACATGTTGCTGTTGGGAGGTATAAGGGATCCCATGGAATTAGTCAAGGTGTGCCGGGACACAACGGTTATCAACAACAAAACAAAAAGTAACATGGTTCAGAAATAGTTGTAGAATTTGATTTGACATCTTCATGAAAATCACCTATCTGTAGCAAAATGGACTGATGGAACAACATTTGTGCTAAGAGGTGCTTATCTTAGGTGCAATGATTATATGCAAGAAAGGTGACATATATAATTGCAGTGGCAATGCTACACAACTGTTTCAAGTGGTATTTTGTATTTCAAGTAGTAGGGTGAACGCCAAAGAATCCTTTTCCCCCTTTTACTTGTTGTCCTTTCTTTTTTTATCTTTCTATAGATTCTGGCTTAACCCCTGTCACCTGATGATCATTTTCTACTTTATCAAACTGTAGGGTACACTGATCCTGCCAAACCAGATCTCCCTCGGTTGCATGAATGGCACTTCAGATCTGGGCTGGACCGTTATATATGGATTATTGGCATGATATATGCCTACTTTCACCCTAATGTAAGCTCAATAGAACTCTAATTCTTAATTCTTTTGTCTTTCATTTGTTGTAAAGGACTTACATTTGGTGTATCTTGTCCTTTCAGGTTGAAAAATGGATGGAGAAACTGGAGGAGTCTGAACCTAAGCGGAGACGAACAATTAAGACATCAATTGTTGCTGTTGCTGTAACTGTGAGTAGATTTATCGTGTTTCTAGCATAACACCAATTTTATTTTGCTGCTACAGTGTGTCTCTTTCTTTTTTCCCATTTTCTTCTTCCTCCAATTCATAAAGTTTTTTCATCCGTCTTGCTCAGATTGGGTACTTATGGTTTGAATACATATACAAGCTGGACAAGAACACATACAACAAGCTCCATCCCTACACGTCGTGGATTCCCATAACGTATGTATTAAACTTACTTTAATTTCTGTTTTAGCCCTTCATTTCCAAATGTGAACTTTGTATACGACACCAACCATTGCTGGCCTATGATGTGCCAAAACAAAGAAAGTATATTGTTGATTTCTCTCCTGATGTCTTGTGCTACTTTCTCATTTTATTTTCCTTTTTTCAGTGTTTACATCTGCTTGCGGAATTTTACTCAGGAGCTACGGAATTTCTCTTTGACCCTCTTTGCGTAAGATTCTATCGACTCATTTGGTGCTGGTGCTCAATCATAGACCTTATACCTTCCTTTTCCTGTCCAGAAGATTAATTTTTTCATCTCATCTTTAAACATAGTTGGACTGTTTTTCTTTCTGCTTCTTTAACTGTTAAGTGCTCTACTTTTCTAGGTGGCTGGGCAAAATCACCTTGGAAACCTATATCTCACAGTTCCACATCTGGCTGAGGTGTGTGAATTTCACTCTTCTTCTAAATATAATGGTTGTTGTCTCAGACCTGAAATAAATTAATCAAACTGTTCCACATTTAGTATTTGAACTTTCAGATGAGACAATTCACACAATTTGATGTGGTATTTCTGAGATCCTTCATTGAGTCTCACTTGTCAGTTGTCACTTGTCACCCATCAACACTTTCCACATGCTTAACCTAAGCTTGCGCATAAGGGGATATGTTGCAAACCTGAAATATTATCTTTAACCATTTAAACTTATAATGGAGTTGGTTTGAGCAATTCAATAGTCGCCCTCTATTTGATTAATCATGAACCATCAAAACATTCCATCACCCTGCGACATTTTCCAAGTAATTTGCTAAACTTAAGCATTTTCTGTGTGGCTAAATTTCTTAGAGGTATTACTGTACCAATTCCTTATCTGTGAATGATTGACATCCTTATTCCTACATAATATACTTTATTATTCTCAGCCTGTCTCTAAAGTTTCCCAGTACTCTTACGTGGTTTCCTTGTAATGCCAGAGTGTAATTTTTCCCAATGCTTATATCTCATCAGAGAATGTATAGTTTTATGTCGGTTGCGTTGATAAGGCCAGGATGCTTTGAGTTCTTATTGCTTCTTGACTTCATGTGCAGATCAAATATGCCGAATGGACAGCCTAAGTGGCTCCTGTCCTTTATCCCAGATTATCCTTTGCTTAATTTTATGCTTGTCACTGCAATATATGTTTTGGTAAGCTTATGTTCTCTCACTTCTCATTTTCCTGAATATTTTTTGCTGTGATCATGTCTGGTCCATTTTCTCTCCATCTGTTTTCTCAATCGGGTATTCCACTATCCTTCTGCAGATATCACATAGGATTTTTGAACTAACGAATACACTCAAGACAGTTTTCGTACCCACGAGAGACAACCAGAAGCTGCTTCACAACTTCATTGCCGGCGTCGTGATTTCTGTGTCCATATATTGCCTTTCTTTTATTCTTCTTCAGATCCCTCATTGATGTGTAAGTTCTTATACTCTACTTATCCAAAAAAAAGAAGTGCTGTCAGGTTTATACGTGAAAATATTTTTCTCAAGAATCTTAGTTTTTAGTGTTTGGTTATCTTCTTGTTGAAAATGTTCTTTACTCCAAGGAGAATACTTTTTACTAAAGGGATAAAATGATTTCTTTTACCTTATAGTCAAAAGTCAGTTTTTATTAATATACACTCCCATGTCATATCTTACTCTCCTTATCATTTGTTCAACCAACACTTAGATACTGTTGTCAACCTTTAGCACTCAAATACATTACTCCTAAAACATTGAAAATGATCCAGAAGATAGTTTGTCAAGGTAAAATAATTTCGCATTTTCCGTCATCCCAAGTTCTTTCTAATGCATTATTGATGCCATCTGCTCTATCACTTCATCCTCCTTCAAATAGTATGATATGATGAATCATCCTAGTGTGCATTTTCCTGCTTGGAATTATTTGGATGAATCATCCAATGCTAATGCAGGTCGGCTGAAACGGTGATAGATGTCAACTAGATATGGAAATGAGAAATCTGTTAAATGGGGTAGAGATGTTGATATTCAAAGCCAGCATGTAATTGCCAACAGTTTTGAGGAAGTATATCACTTGCAGTTGCCAAATTAGAGCACACAAGTAAGGAATTAGTTTCGTATTCGGCATCTACTTTGTATGATATCAATTACCACATACATGTATTCAAATTGTTTGCCCGTATATGTTCCTCGTTACTCAGTGATATGATAAAGAAATATAGGCATGATAAATGTACTTGTGTTCTCTACTAAGCAAAACTTGAACTATTCATTGTTTTTATCTCTAGCAGAGTCCTTTTTTATTGTTTGTGAAATTTTGCATCAAACATTTCTGTTGATGTTGCCTAGAGGAAATTAACTTATAATTTGAATATAAGAAAATGATCCTACAAAGATTTCTCGTATTTTTTTATTTATACATTTCCTGCAAAAAGAATCAGATGATTTATTAACAAAATTTGTATTGACTTACAAAATCAAATCCGATTCATTGATTGGGGCTGTGTATGGACTAGCATCTCTCGATTGAAAAGTTTCGAGCCATTAAAATTTGGAATATATTTGGCCTAATGTTAGGTGAAGTCCAATTCACTGTTTGGACTTTTAAGTAGATAATTTGATTAACTAATGGTAATCTAGAAAATAAATTATCAACGCACACAGGATCAGAATATAATAAGACTAAAGTCCTAAACACACATGATTTGATATTATCAGTTATTAAACTAGTATGAACTAATTGTTTTGATTATGCTAGTATCAAAAAGCAAACAAATCAAGATAAAAGTTAATTTTACTTTCAGATTATTTTTTATTTTTTAATTCATATAAACTCCCCCTTCTGTATTAACAAATTATGAAAAACATTGCCTGAAATTTCTGGAGAATTTAGTGGGAGAATGCTAACTCTATAACTCCATGCCATTATTTTTTTTGAGGAAAAATTAGCAATCAATTAAGAAGAACTGCAAAATAATAAAATTAGTCTCTAGCAGTATACAGTTTAATTACACAAAAAGTTTTTAATAGTTATGAGAATTTTATGAATGCAAATATCTTCTCACAAAAAAAAATGTTTCTTTTGATAGAATAGGCAATTCTTTATTAGGCATGCCAAATCTATGGTCAATTATTCTGCTAAGTGACAAATAATACTAATAATAACAAAATTGACCACTGTTATGTTTGGAGGTACGTATATAATTCCAATTTAGCCTCATATGGCGGAGGATCGCTATTTGAATTTTGACTTACTCTTTCCATGTGCTTCACCTAATTTAATACTATTTGACATCTTCAATATATAGCAAAATATTTTAATTTCATTCACTCAAATCTATACCCCATCTTTTAATAATATAATAATTTCAATCCAAATATCAAAGTCTTGCCTACACAAAATAATAGTTTTTCATGTGAGGAATATTATTGAGGTCAACTTGGATTTACATGTTATATTTGGGAACAAATATATGTAAAACATTTTACAAGATGGGGAAATTTACATGGGCTTAGTCAGTCAATAAGTGGATTATTAATGGGAAAGATTTCTATGGATACGAAATTCACACGTTCAAAGATTAATTGAGCTAAACTGAGTTTTTTTAAAAAAAAAAAATTACAACTTTTTACAACATATCAAACAAGATGAAAAACTAAATATTTAATAAGATCTCTTCATGAATCTGTTTGAGATACAATAAGCTCAACTTTTGTATGAGTTGAATCAAACGGATCAAAATAAATGAACGGGTCTTTAGTATATCTAAACTTAGATAGGT
This sequence comes from Solanum chiquidenum, assembly GCA_029582725.1. Taxonomy (NCBI): domain Eukaryota; kingdom Viridiplantae; phylum Streptophyta; class Magnoliopsida; order Solanales; family Solanaceae; genus Solanum; species Solanum chiquidenum. The sequence continues at coordinate 17,023 of JAJOOS010007376.1, forward strand.
GGCACAAATCATGTGTTTAATTTCATGAGCTTATAACTTTGTTGTCACCTTGCTAAAAAGGGTGATATGTACGAATATTTGGTTATAACGTTGTAATTTAACTTGCGTTCACTTGTAAAGTTTTTTTTTTCACGTGTATATACTTTAGGACAACTTCAAACATATGATGTCTGAAGTTAATCTTGACTAAAGTTCAATCATTTCTGTCTGATTTCAATC
>JAJOOS010007377.1:0-17046 GCA_029582725.1 Solanum chiquidenum
TCTCGAATACACATATACATTTAATTATGTGTATCTAAATATGAAATGTAGCTGAAACACATGAATTTAGGAACAAATCACGACTGTAGAGTATCTATTGTATTAATATCATCGTGTTGTTAAAAATTATGTATCCGAAATTTAATGGTGGATACATATACATGTTCATATACGCCATTACTAAAAATACAACTCAGATCTTAATTAAGATTACTACTTATTGGATACACATGTTTCAAAGGCTATATCAAAGTAATATTGGTACTACCACATCCATGTCACGGTAAGCAAAGAAAGCCTTAGAAGAACACCAGCAAACAAAAACTCTCTACAATACTCCCTTTGATCCTTTTGCGTTGTGGCATAACATAATCAAAACTAAGATCCATTTATTTTGGAGACAAACAATCAAGACTCACTCTGAATTGAAAGTTTTCTTTGTAGCAGTTACTTTGATTTGTTCTCGTTATAAATGAACAATACATAATAATATTTGAGTTCAGGAGAATTTGTCTGCCATGGTGATGATATCTTGAGAAGAAGAGAGTAGATTAGTTATTGTTGGAATGAAATTGTACGGTGAAATTCTTGAATTAGAAAGGAGACATAATTGAGTGATAAATATGGGAGGGGAGAATTAAGAGATAGTGGTTGATTTGGAGTGAAAGAGTTAATTAAACAGATAATTAATAAATCCTAATTTTAAGGGATGTGAGTATCTAATTGTATCTTCAAATAATATATTAATATATGGTATAAAATAGTAAAAGTGGTAATATATGTAATTGTTTGAAAGTAAATATAATATTAGTATATACAATAGTAATGTATGTCTAATAAGGTAGTTTATCCTCTTAAAAAAAATGGCATAGATGAGTCTTTTCTCAAATAGAAATAACATAGATGAGCCAAACTTTTAATAGATGACATAAATAAGCCTTTTATCAAAGTTTGATGACATATTTGAGCATTTTTCTATTTTCTATCTAGTACTAGTATAATTTAAGAAAAAGAAAGACTAATCCACCATTCACTTGTCATTTTTAACTTTTTGCATCCCTTCAAGAAAGACTTAAAGTCATCAAGACATCAACAACCCCTTAAAGTTATCCGCATAATTCACTTAGATACCTTAATGAGAACTTGTACTTATTGAACACCTAAATTGTTCAAAACATGTACCTATTAAACACAAAATGCTGATATAGCAAAAAATTGTGTTTTGCACTTCCCTAGAACGCTTGAAAAAAATTTCAAAATAGTGATTTTTTTATTAAAAAAATTCCCTCCGTTCAGTTTTATCTGTCATGTTGCGCTTTTCGAAAGTCAATTTGACTAATTTTCAAAGTTAAATTAGATTACATTGATTAAATATTTTAAATAAAAAATTTGGATATTCAAAAAGTATACGAAAAGTACTATATATTGCAATTTCTTGCATATGAATATGATGAAAAATATATCGTAAAATGTTAGTCAAAGTTTGTATAGTTTGACTCTAAAAATAGGAAATATAACAATTAAAAGTGGACGGATGTAGTACATTTTTTCTTCTTTTATTGACACCTGACACTATAATTAACTTAAAAGAATTTTTTCTTCTTTCATTGACAATTTTTTCAAAAAAGAAAAGCACCCCACCTCCCACCAGTCGTCTTCTTAATTATTTAGTTTGCAAAACTCTCTATTTTAACTCAAGCATTGTTTTTTTAAAATATTATTTCTTCCAAAATTAAAAATAAATAAAAATCAACTATGAAGAAATCACATGATTCAGATTTGAAAGAAAGACTATCAACTATAAATCATACGGTTCAAATTTGAAAGAAAGACTTTCTTTTGTATGATTTATTTCAAATATCATAAAAATAATGAAACAAATATGAAGAAAGAAAATAAATAATTTTACACATAAAAATAGCTAGCCGATATTCGTTTGTCACCATTTTCGAACAAATGACTACTCAAATTAAAATATAAACCCACTAAATTTATCAAAATTGATATCCAAAAAGTTGATAAAATTAATTTATGAGCAATCAATTTCTTTTTATCATCGATGTAGAAGGGAATAACCGCCGATAAAATTTACTTTCTCCTTCACTCTTATATCAATCTTTTTAAATGACATATCTAATATGAAAATATACATAAAGTTAATCTTCAAGTTATTTGAAAAGAAATTGGTTTTCGTGATTTGGGAAAGAATGTGTTTTGGAAAGAAGATGAAGACGAAGATGAAAGGGGATTGGGTAGGGGTGGGGCTGGGTAGAATATGTCGACATTTATGTTTTTTTTTTTCATTTTTTTTAATAAAAAATTTAGATATAAAATGTGTTTGAAAAATTTTAAACAAAAAAATATTTTTTCCATAAATTTGGGGGTCCAGTGCCGCATGTTATTTTTTAATTGGTCATTTTGTCATGTCAGCGCAAGTGTATCACACACTCCTCATATCTATGTCTAATAGATTTTGAATATGTGAAAGTGTTAAATAGGTACTAGTCTTAATTGAGGTGTCTAAGTGAATTATATGGACAATTTTAAGGGGTCGTCAATGACTTAAGCCTTCAAGAAAATATTGATAGTAGTAAGAACTATTTTTAATTAACTAGATGAGGGATGACCCTCTTTGCGGGCCCACCCATAGTTTTAAGTTAGAATATTTTTTTCTATTTTAATTCTAATTGTTGGACTATGTGATTTAATTACTTATGATTATCTATGAGTTGCTATAAAATCATAGAAAGAACAGAGTGATGTCAAGTTAAATGTTGAGAACTTTGCATACTAATTGTTTCATATAGAACTTACATGCATTAAAGAGCGAAACTTCTATTTATTGAATGTTGTGTGGTTAACTAAATGATTACATTCTTTACATCAATAAAATATCATTTATATATTTTCACTGAAGAACACTTTCACCATGTTGATAGTAGTCCTCACAAAAATATTGACACTTGTAGATATTGCAAGTGATGGTCAAATTTTAATATTCATTTACTGAGTTGTTTAATCTAACATGGCAATTTGAGCATTCTACACATCAGTTGCCACATATATATACCTACATCAAGAAGGCAAATATAAAGGATAAACATTACTGTAAAAGTTGATCAAATGAATCATGTTAATTATGGTGTACACAGTTTCAAAGAAACCGAATAACTATATTAAAAGCTTCCATTAAAGCTGAAATGTTTACAAATTTCTTTATTGACAACTCATAACATTATCGTTTCATTCAAATCTCTCAAGCAAATTTTTTTTATCCCATCCGAGGGCAAAACCAAAATGTGTGTTTTATTTAATATCTCACAAATCTTGTAACATTTCGCAAATTGAAATAACTAGGATAGAGTTAAAAGTTGGGGAAAGAATCGTATTTGAAAAGTATATGAAAATCTGGAAAATTGTGAAGTATGTTAGTTGAGTTTTTGGTCAACTTCAAACGGCCATAACTACTATCTCAGGATGAGTTAAGTGTATTTCCGGACATAGTTGGAAAGCTCTTGGAATAAACTTTCCAACTCCATTGATTTTGCGCGATTCCAAGTTTGTATGAGTGAGTTATGCCCTTTGGAAGTTAGGTTGTTTGAATAAGGAAAGTCTAATCCGGATTTTTGGAAGGGTAATTTAGTCTTTTCATTACCTAATTATTCTAATTCATTTTTAGGAGTTAATTGGGGTAAAATCAGATTTTAGTCAGTTTAGAAAATTTGAAGTTTCACGCTAGGGCTTGGAGAAAAGAAAAAGAGGAGAAGGGAGAAGAGAAATTAAGATTCGTCAAGATCGTCGGTTTAACTTGTGGATTTCGTCAAGGGGTGATCCCTACGAAGTATGTGAGATCACATAGCGTTGGGTTGGTTCACCCACACGCCAACCATGATTCAATTCAGCGAATTTAAGTCTTTGAAAGTTTAGAAATTGAGTTTTTGATGAACAATATTGTTGAAAGTTTCATTTGAATTTCTTGTGGGTTGTGTTGTTGGAGTTTCTTGCGATTTGATTCATGTTTCAGGGTGTAATTTTTATTTGAATCTATCATATATTGAGGGTATAAATATTTCTAAGTATTTGGGTAAGGAACCATTGAAGTTTAGAGATTAAAAACGAGCAAGAAAAGTCGTAGAACACCTGGGGAAAGGGGTGGGGTGTCGCGTCAGCCAACGCCCCACAAAAGTTCCTCTGAACTTACACCCTTGGGGCGCCGCTCCAGCCAGGGTGCCCCAGGCCTGGCGCCCCGCGTCTCTCAGAGCTCCAGGGACGCCAATTCTTCCCATTTCTTCTCCACCTTTTCGTACTTGTTCCTTAGCAATGTACATATGTTTTCTAGTTGATTCCAACACTCAAAGGTACATCTAAACATCATGAAATAATTCATAAACATGATATCATGAACCTTGAATCCATAATCCAATTCAAGGAAAGTTAGGATCAAAGTCAAGAGAAGTTAAAAGTCAAGTCTAGAAGTTTAGAAGCAAGTCAAGAGAAGTTTATAAAGTTTTTCTAAAGTCTTTCACAAACGTTTTAACTTTGTTTTAAGACTTAAGTTTCAAGTTAAGCAAAGAGTAAAGAGTTGAGCTCATTTCTCAAAAAATTATAAGGGAACTAAGTATTCCCAAGAGTTTAAAAATGTTTTCACATTTGAGAAAGAAAGGGAACATCGATTTCAAGAGCGCTTTTAAGCTAAGTTTTGAGTAATTATCTCAAACCAAAGAAAGAAGTTTGTTTTAAAAACATATGAGCTAAGTATATTTTGGTAGCAGTATTGAGCACCGATATGGGGAAGCGAGTTCATAATAACTCAAGTCTCCATAAACCATGTAGCCGTCATGGGTAGTAAAGAATCATACTTTTTAGATGACTCTTTAAGATGCTTTTAGCATAGACTAGTGGATCCACTTAGTTAAGCGTTCTATATGACGGCAAAGTATAGGACAGTTCTGGCAGTGTAGGCAAGAACACGATGTATCACCACTTAGGCTCATAGTGGTGGTTGTCGGTTAGAGAAACTCCCACAGAAACTATGTTACTTTATTTCATGAGTAAAATTGAGTTTGTTATTGCATTTTCTTTAACGAACTAAGTTGCTTTTATTGTTTTATAAAGCTTTTCATATATTGCATGTGTTTCATTGCGTTGTTATGAGATAAGTTTTTCATGAGTTAAGAAGAGCCAAGGTAAGTGTTTCTTTTAGAATCTTTTCAAGTCTATGTTATGTTTAGCATTCCAACTCGCATACTCGCACATTCAATGTACTGATGCCAGTTGACCTGCATCTTATTATGATGCAGACGTAGGTAACTAGGATCAGCATCCAGCGCCTCGTTGATCCAGTTGAGCACTCATAGTCAGTTGGTGAGCCTTCTTGCATTCCGGAGGACTCTTTTTATCATTTGCTTTCAGTATTTCATTGTTAGGATGATCGGGGGTCTTGTCCCGACATCCCTCTTTATTTTAGAGGCTTCATAGATAGTCAGACAGTTAGTAGTTCAATTGTCTTTACATTTTCATCTCATATGTTAAGACTTAAGTTGTCGTTTTAGCCAAGTTGAATGTTTGACTTTTTAAGCATTCTCAGTATTTTATTATTCAAGTGAGTATAATGCTATTGATCATTATAAATAAGCATAGAGTCTTCCGCTGAGTAAGTAAGCCAGGCCAAAGGTTCGCTTGGGGCCATCAATGGTTCTCGAGTTCCAGCCAGGTCCAGGGTGTAGGCTCAGTGCGTGAAAAACTTGGTATTAGAGCACTGAGTTAAAGAGTCCTAGGGAGTCTATGAAGCCGTGTCTGTAGAGTCCTATTTATCGGTGTGAAGCGCGCCACATCTATAATTAGAAGACTGCAACATTTAGGAAATTCCTTCACTTCTTTCATACTCATTTCGTGCGTTAGAGTTTTATCTCTAAAAAGTTTCTTTCTAACTCGTGCTTGCACATAATTGATTTTGAGCTGGCCTATGGTCGAGAGTGCCTTCATGAGGCATTTCTTTCCTCGTGAGCTAAGAGAAACAAAGAGATAGTTGCCGACATGAGGAGCATGAGGAGTTTATTCGTTGTTGGGTTGACTCGTCTGTCAAGTAAGGAAAGTAAGGCAGTTATACTAATAGGTTACATGGGCATAGCAAGGCTGATGATCTATGTGCAACAAGTTGAGGAGGACCAGCTGAAGGATAGAGAAAAGTTTAAGAATAAGAGGGCTAAGACATCAGGGAATGAATCCGGGCAGCAAAATAGTAATGCCAATCGATCAACTTTCCAATAGAAGCAAAAGGGACCTGCCCTATCATCTGCTAGTGCATCTGCACCAAGAAACAAATGTGAGTTCAATAGTCAGAACTTCAGAGCTAGACCTGCCCATTCGCAAGTTAGTAAGGCACAAAGGGATACTAGGACTCCTGCATGTGCTAAGTGTGGTAGGAGACACTCAGAGGTGTGTCGTGATGGCTACACTGGTTGATTCAAGTGTGGCCAGCACGGTCGTTTTATGAGAAAGTGTCCTAAGAATAGGCAAAGTAATGGTAATGAGGGCAATAAAGCCAAGTCGTCTTCAGTTGCTCCACCAGACAGAGTTGCATCTAGATGAACTACTTCAGGGGCATGCGGAGAAGGAAACCGTCTTTATGCTATCACTAGTCGACGAGAGCAAGAGGATTCGCCAGATATTGTCACTAGTATGATCCAAGTCTTCAATTTTGATGTTCTTCTTGAGAAACTTCTTGATCTCTTTAATGTTTCTACACCTGTTGGTGAGTCTATTCTAGCAAAAAGAGTCTATCGTGATTGTTCTGTTTCTGTCAATCACAAGAGTACCATGGTTGATTTAGTTGAGTTAGACATAGTAGGTTTTGATGTCACTCTAGGTATGGACTAACTTCATGCCTGGTATGCATCAATAGATTGTAGAACTCGAGTATTCAAATTCAAGTTTCCAGTGAACCAGTTATAGAGTTGACGAGCAGTTCAGCAGTGCCTAAGGGTCGTTTTATTTCATACCTTAAGGCGAGAAAGTTAGTTTCCAAGGGGTGTGTCTATCACTTAGTCCTATTTAATGTGTTGATATACCTCCTATTCAATTAGTTTCAGTAGTAAAAGAGTTTCCAAAAGTCTTTCCAGATGATCTTCCCGGAGTCCCTCATGAGAGAGAAATAGACTTCGGTATAAATATTCTTTCTAATACTCGTCCTATATCTATTCCGCCATATAGAATGGTACCAGCAGAGTTGAAAGAGTTACAAGAGCAGTTGAAAGATCTTATAGAGAAAGGTTTTATTCGACCAAGTGTATCACCTTGGGGAACTCCGGTCTTATTTGTGAGAAAGAAGGATAGTTTCCTTAGGATGTGTATAGATTACCGCCAGTTGAACAAGGTTACCATCAAGAATTAGTATCCTCTTTCAAGAATTGATGATCTTTTCGATCAGCTTCAGGGTGCTATCTGTTTCTCTAAGATAGACCTCAGATCTGGCTACCATCAGTTAAGAGTAAGGGAATGTGATATTTCAAAGACAACATTCATGACTCGTTATGGTCATTATGAGTTCTTAGTTATGTCCTTTGGTTTAACTAATGCACCTGCAGCGTTCATGGACCTTATGAATAGAGTTTTCAAATCTTATTTAGATATGTTTGTTATCGTCTTCATTGATGACATACTAATCTATTCAAGGAATGAAAAATATCATGCTAGCCATCTCAGAATAGTTCTTCAGACTTTGAAAGATAAGGAGTTATATGCTAAGTTCTCTAAATGTGAGTTTTTGCTTGAGTCTATGGCGTTCTTGGGCCACATAGTTTCCGGTGATGGAATTAGAGTTGATACCCAAAAGATAAAGGCAGTGCAGAATTGGCCTAGACCCACATCTCCAACTGATATTAGGAGTTTCTTGGGTTTGGCTGGCTATTATAGAAGGTTAGTAGAGGGGTTCTCATCCATTTCGTCTCCTTTGACCAAGTTGACTCAGAAAACAGTGAAGTTTCAATGGTCTGAAGCTTGTGAGAAAAGCTTTCAGGAATTGAAAAAGAGATTGACTACTGCCCCAATGTTGACCTTACCAAAAGGTACGCAAATCCTTATTGTGTATTGTGATGCGTCTAGAGTTGGTTTGGGTTGTGTGCTAATGCAGAATGGCAAAGTTATAATTTATGCCTCCAGACAGTTGAAAATCCATGAGAAGAATTACCTAACCCATGACTTAGAGTTGGCTGCTGTAGTATTTGCTTTGAAGATATGGCGTCATTATTTGTATGGTGTTCATGTTGATGTATTCACTGATCAGAAAAGTCTTCAGTTTGTGTTTACTCAAAAAGAGCTTAATCTCAGACAAATGAGGTGGTTAGACTTACTCAAGGATTATGACATGAGTATTCTTTACCACCCAGTAAGGCAAATGTTGTTATTGATGCTTTAAGCAGGTTGTCTATGAGTAGTACCGCCCATGTTGAGGAAGAAAAGAGAGAGTTAGCGAAAGATGTGCATAGACTTGCACGCTTAGGAGTCCGACTGATGGATTCCACATAAGGAGGAGTAGTGGTGATGAATGGGGTTGAATCTTCATTAATATCAGAAGTGAAAGAAAAGCAAGACCAAGATCCTATTTTGCTTGAATTGAAGGTAAATGTTCATAAGCAAAAAATATTAACTTTTGAACAAGAGGGAGATGGCGTATTGAGATATCAAGGTAGATTGTGTGTACCAATGGTGGATTGACTCCAAGAGAGGATCATGGAGGAAGCTCATAGCTCCAGATATTTCATTCATTCGGGTTCCACAAAGATGTATCATGATTTGAGAGAAGTTTATTGTGGAGTAGCATGAAGAAGGGCATTGCAAAGTTTGTTGCTAAGTGTCTGAATTGCCAACAAGTTAAAGTAGAGCATCAAGGCCCGGTGGTTTGGCCCAAAATATAGAACTTCCGGAATGTAAGTGGGAGATGATTAGTATGGACTTCATCAAAGGTTTACCAATGTCTCGCAGACAACATGATTCTATTTGGGTGATTGTCGATAGAATGACAAAATCAACCCATTTTTTACCGATAAAGACTACCCATTCGACAGAAGACTATGCTAAATTGTATCTTCAAGAGGTGGTAAGACTTCATGGGGTTCCGGTCTCCATTATTTCAGACAGAGGTGCACAATTTACTGCACATTTTTGGAATTCATTTAAAAAAGGCTTGGGTTCAAAGGTGAACTTAAGTATTGCCTTTCATCCTCAGACATATGGGTAAGCAGAGCGCACTATTCAGACCTGGAGGATATGTTGAGGGCTTGATTGATTGATTTCAAAGGTAATTGGGATGATCACCTACCTCTCATTGAGTTTGCTTGAAACAATAGTTGCCACTCCAACATCTAGATGGCTCCTTATGAGGCTCTTTATGGGAGAAGATGTAGATCTCCTATTGGATGGTTTGAAGTTGGTGAAGCTGGGTTGATAGGACCAGATCTAGTTCATCAAGCCATGGAGAAGGTGAAAGTGATTCAAGGGAGGTTGAAGACGGCGCAGAGTCGTCAGAAATCCTACACTGATGTTAGGAGAAGAAAGTTAAAGTTTGAAGTTGATGATTGGGTGTAATTAAAAGTTTCACCCATAAAGGGCGTAATGAGATTTGGTAAGAAGTGGAAGGTTAGTCCCCGGTATATTGAACCTTATCGAATAGCCAAGAGGATTGGTGAAAAAGCTTATGAGTTGGAGCTACCACAAGAGTTAGCAGCGGCTCATCCGGTATTTCACGTCTCCATGTTGAAGAAGTTCATGGGTGACCCTTCATTGATCATACCAACTAAAGATATTGGGATCAATGATAGCTTATATTATGAGGAGGTTCCTGTTCAGATTCTAGATCGCCAAGTTTGCAAGTTGAGGACTAAGGAAGTAGCATCAGTCAAAGTCCTTTGAAGGAACCAATTTGTTGAGTAAGCTAATTGGTCAGCTAGGGAGGATATGAAGAAGAAATATCCACATCTCTTCGAATCCGGAGAAGTTCCAAATCAAGGTACTAATCCTTTTCTTAGTATTTTACTTATAAATTGGCATGTTGTGATTGTTTTGTTTGTTGGGTGTTTAAAATGTAGGACTGATATTACACCCTTAGCCTAGTAAGAGTAATCTCATTCGAGTACGAATGTTCTCAAAGGGGAGATATTGTAACATCTCGCAAATTGAAATAACTAGGAAAGAGTTAAAAGTTGGAGAAAGAATCATTTTTGGAAAGTATATGAAAATCTCGAAAATTGTGAAATATGTTAGTTGAGATTTTGGTCAAATTCAAATGGCCATAAATCCTAGATCAGGATAATTTAAGTGTATTTCCATATATGGTTGGAAATCTCTTGGAATAACATTTCCAACGCCGCTGAGTTTGCGCGATTCTGAGTTCGTATGAGTGAGTTATGCCCTTTGGAAGTTGTGAATAAGGAATGTCTAATCCGAATTTTTTGAAGGGTAATTTAGTATTTTCCTTACCTAATTATTCTAATTCATTTTAAGGAGTTAATTGGGGGTAAAATCATATTTTAGTTAGTTTAGAAAAGTTGAAGTTTCACGCTAGGGCTTGGAGAAAAGAGAAAAGAGGAGAAGGGAGAAGAGAAATCAAGATTCGTCAAGATCGTCGAGTTTAACTTGTGTATTTCGTCAAGGGGTGATCCCTACGAGGTATGTGAGATCAAATAGCGTTGGGTTAGTTCACCCACGCACCAACCATGATTCAATTCAGCGAATTTAAGTCTTTGAAAGTTTAGAAATTGAGTTCTTGATGAACATTGTTGAAAGTTTCATTTGAATTTCATGTGGGTTGTGTTGTTGGAGTTTCTTCCGATTTGATTCATGTTTTCGGGTGTAATTTCAGTTTGAATCTATTATATATTGAGGGTATAAATGATTCTAAGTGTTTGGGGAAGGAACCATTGAAGTTTAGAGGGTTTAGAGATGAAAAACGAGCAAGAAAAGTCGTAGAACACCTGGGGAAAGGGTTGGGGCATCGCGCCAGCCAGCGCGCCCCAAAAGTTCCTATGACCTTTCACCTTTGGGGCACCTCACCAGCCAGCGCGCCCCAGACCTGGTTTTGAACTTCAAGGGCTGGCGCCCCGCACCTCTCAGAGCGCCAGGGATGCTAGTTCTTCCCATTTCTTCTCCACTTTTTCGGACTTGTTCCTTAGCAATGTACCTATGTTTTCTAGTTGATTCCAACACTCTAAGGTACATCTAAACATCATGAAATCATCCATAAACATGAGATTATGAACCTTGAATCCATAATCCAATTCAAGGAATGTTAGGATAAAAGTCAAGAGAAGTTAAAGGTCAAGTCTACAAGTTAAGAAGCAAGTCAAGAGAAGTTTATAAAGTTTTTCTAAAGTCTTTCACAAACGTTTTAACTTTGTTTTAAGACTTAAGTTTAAAGTTAAGCAAAGAGTAAAGAGTTGAGTTCATTTCTCAAAAAGTTATAAGGGAACTAAGTATTCCCAAGAGTTTAAAAATATTTTCACATTTGAGCAAGAAAGGGAACACCGATTCCAAGAGAGCTTTTAAGTTAAGTTTTGAGTAATTATCTCAACCAAAGAAAAAGGTTTATTTTAAAAACATATGAGCTAAGTATATTTTGGTAGCAGTATTGAGCACCGATATGGGGATGCGAGTTCATATTAACTCAAGTCTCCATAAACCATGTAGACATCATGGGTAGTAAATGCTCATACTTTTGAGATGGCTCCTTAATATGCTTTTAGCATAGACTAGTGGATCCACTTAGTTAAGCGTTCTATATGACAGCAAAGTATAGGACAGTTTTGGCAGCGTGGGCAAGACGTTGTATCACCACTTAGGCTCATAGTAGTGGTTGTCGGTTAGAGAAACTCCCACAGAAACTATGTTACTTTATTTCATGAGTAAAATTGAGTTTGTTATTGCATTTTCTTTAACGAACTAAGTTGCTTTTACTGTTTTATAAAACTTTTCATATATTGCATGTGTTTCATTACGTTGTTATGAGATAAGTTTTTCATGAGTTGAGAAGAGCCAAGGTATGTGTTTCTTTCGGAATCTTTTCATGCCTATGTTATGTTTAGCATTCCAACTCGCATACTCGTACATTCAATGTACTAATGCTAGTTGGCCTGCATCTTATTATGACGCAGTCGCAGGTAATCAGGATCAACATCCAGCGCCTCGTTGATCCAGTTGAGCACTCATAGTCAGTTGGTGAGCCTCCTTGCATTCCGAAGGACTCTTTTTATCATTTGCTTTCAGTATTTCATTGTTAGGATGATTGGGGGTCTTGTCCCGACATCCCTCTTTATTTTAGAGGCTTCATAGATAGTCAGACAGTTAATAGTTCAGTTGTCTTTACATTTTCATTTCATATGTTAAGACTTGACTTGCCATTTTGGCCAAGTTGAATGTTTGACTTTTTAAGCATTCTCAGTATTTTATTATTCAAGTGAGTATAGTGCTATTGATCATTATAAATATTCATAGAGTCTTCCCCTGAGTAAGTAAGCCATACCAAGGGTTCGCTTGGGGCCAACAATGGTTCTCGAGTGTCAGCCACATTGGGTTGTAGGCTTGGGGCGTGACAAATCTGCTCTTTTCTAATCAGCCCAACTCGGGATTATGAATAATAAAACATTAAACTTCAAAGGTAAGTTATTTCTTTTGGTTTATCGTTGGAGTTTTTCCTTCTTTTATTTTAGAATCATCAGTTCATCATCTACAATTAAATAGGTTTAAATTGAAGACTGCATCAAATCACTCATGAGTTAATTATTGTTATACTTATTGTGCCAATATCTTTTTTGAGACAAGTAGCAATTCTATTCAATAAATACTTAGTCACCCCAGAAAAATGTGCTAAGTTGGAAACTTTACAAGCATCGAAAAGGTACTTACACCCCTGTCCAAAACCCTATACAATTATATATTGCCAACTTTATATACTAAGGTCCCATTTGGTCATGCGATATGGTATCATGATTTGGAATCATGATATCGTATCATGATATAGAATCATGAGATGAAATTGAAGTTTTGTTTGGACATGCGATATGAAATTTTTGTGTTGTATATTTTCTTATAAACATAAAAATCTCATAAGTTGTAAAACTATTAAAATAGCCCCAATTGTTTATTCAATCTTATCAAATAAACAAAAATTTATAAAATCGCATAATAAATTATTACAAAGCTATTTGTTCTCCACTTAAGTAATTGTTTCATCTAACTTTAATTTAATAAAAAAAATTGAACATAAATTGTAGTGTACTAGTCTTTAATATAATCCTCCCACATAGTACGAACAATTTCCTCACGCTGAACTTGCATTTCTCGATCATGTGACCGAGAAGACGAACCAACATTGTTATTTTGAGCCATTTATTGGTCAATATCATCCGCAACTATATTTTCATGCTCATAGACCATAAATATTTCATCAGTACTTTGGTATTCTCGCAAATAATTATGTAACACTGTTCAAGCTATGACAATTTTCACTTGTGTATCAATATCATAATGATTCATGTCTTGTTTCAGTATTCTAAATCTATTTTTCCAAGCTCAAAAAGTCTGTTCAATCACATTGCGCAGAGATGAATGCCTATAATTAAACAGTTCTTTGGGATTTTGAGGATCTCTTTTACTTCCTCGGCAATCTTGCAAATGATAGCGTAGTCTTTTGTATGGAGCTAAAAATCCTTTTGTGTTTCGGAAACCAGCAACAACAACATAATATTTATCTACCAACAAACATTTTATAAAGAATTACTAAAAACATATGTGACGTAAATGAGACAACTTTGTGTAAATAAATAATATTTATTCTAAGGCTGTAATTTAAAGTTACCATATGGCGGAAATGGAAATTGTGACGTTGGTTCAACAAGTGCATTCTCAAGTACTTTACTATCATGTGAAGTACCTTCCCAACCAGCAACAACAAAGGTAAATCGCATAACAAAATCACAAGCACATAATACATTTTGTGATGTTCTTCCTTTGCGATTACGATATGCTTGTTGCACCACTTTAGGAACCTCCCCTTCTATATATGTTCCGTCAATCGCACCAACACAATCCTATCAAATAAAAAATACATCAATATTAGTTTAGTGAACATAAAATAAATTGGAAGCATTATAGAATGCACTTCATAAAAATAATGTTTGTAAGAGTAATAAAAATAGTGCTTCCAAGATAATGCAAAGACATAAAATAAATATTATCTCTTTAAACAAAGTTGATAGGAAATATGTAACTAAATACTAATAACTTACACATAAAATATAAATGTGCACTTATTAAGTCCATAAAATAAATTTATTACTCAACAATCGGTTGGTGTGAGTTAAAGTGACTATATGTTGTTGAGAATAATAAATTTTATGTCGGTGAGAATAATAAATTTTAAAAAGTAATGATGTGATTATAAATTTTATTTACATATGAAATAAATGGTTAGTAGATATAAATGTGGTTTTTTTAAATAAAATATAAACTCGTGGATCAATTTTTGTATTAAAATATCTCAAATCATGATATGGAATTCCCATATAATTTCATATCATGGTTTTTGGAGAATATGAAATCACATCTCATGATATGGAATCATGAGATGGAATCATCGTAAAATCGCATGTCCAAACGCTGATTCCATCTCACAATACCATATCATGATATGGTATCGCATGGCCAAACGCCTACTAACTCTCCTACTTTCCCCCGCATATTCTGTTTACACAAAAAAAAATACGCTAAGACAATTCATCTTAAGTTTCTCGATAGAATTGCTAGTGCCTTCAAAATGTCTACCATTTCTTTCCTTCCAAAAAATTTAGACCATTTATCGATTTGTGCATGTCATTCTTGCGCAGGGGCCATACTAATTAATCTTCTCTGTATAGTTTCAATTTTATCTGATGTCCTCAAAGGGACTCATTCCAATATCAACTAGCATTAAGGTATATAGAAAATTCTGCAATATTTTTGTATATTTAAGAAGAGTTTGGTTTTGATTAATGTGATGTTTCTTCTAAAAGAGAGGGGAAGTGACAACTCAACGTTTGGTTGCCATGACCTAACAAAAGATCAATCACAGGACCTTTGGCAGACTCTCGAGTCTTTTACAACAAAGCATGCTAGTAAGTGGAAACAGATCTATTGCTAAGTTTCTCAGACTCGAATGTCGGTGTTCGATATTGGTGCAGATCTAGAGGTCAGATCCTTTATGATCTAATTTTTAAGATTTGGGGATATGGATCCATGTATGGATATGGGTGAGGGGATTCGCCTAAAAATAATTAAAATATCTAAAAATAGAGTTATTCAACCTAAATTATGAGATATTATGTGGAGAACTTGAGGAAAATCATGGAAAGAAATTAAAGAAAAAGTAGTAACATATAAATTTCTATATAAAAGGTATTTCATTTTCTTCAATTTCACCAAGGCTTTTGTATTGATTACAAAAATCATTAAAAGCTTTCCATACTTTCCCCATCGATTTTGGTCAAAGTACCCAAAATTAGTTGATCAAATTGGACATGGACCTCACACACACACCACACCCATATCGTGTTGACAGGGCCGACTCTTGCTTGATAAATTTAAGGCACATGCCCACAAATTTTCATCAAGAAAAAATCATGTGTTAATTTTTTTAATTAAAAAATAATTATTTTTGCTTAAAAAGTATAATTTTAAACAAATATATATATTATTTTATTATTTTTAACGCCATTCAAATGGAAGAAATTAAGAAAACATTATTTTGTATGTTTACATTCTCTTCTCTAACACTCGTATTATTTATCTTTTTAAAATTCTTTTGCACTTTCTTTTTAATTTTTTTTAAAAAGTTAGAGTAGTACACTATCAAAAATATAAATTAATAGTCGAAAAAATTCAACAAAGTGACTTACAATTTTTTTTTGTTTGTTTCTTCTTAAATATTCAAGTATTACATAAACATATTAAAGTAGGGTTATATCAAGTTATCAATTTCTTGTATCAGATTTTATGGTTCTAATTTTTATCTTTATGTATAGTTTGTCAACTTATTACTTATAGTAATGATTGCCTCAGTAAAAGAATATTTTCCAATGATGAATTGATAAAATATTACTTAAACTTAATAATTAAAAACGATATTCGAAAAAAATCATTTTAAGAAAAGATATCAAGTAATAATTTGCACTTAAAAAGTTAAAAAAAATAAACAACTATATTTGATATTTATATAGATTTTATGCCTCAATTAAAATTTCGTTTTAGGCCTCAAATTACGTTGAGCCTCCCCTGCGTGTTGACACGGGTACAACATCAAAAATGAAGAGTCCGAGCAACTTAGATCTAATGTATAAATATTCCATAATGGGTAAAGTCGTAACTCATGTACAAACATCAGTTTTGGAGATCTTGTTATCTCCTGTATTCAGATTAATAACCAGAAATAATAAAAGATGAAAAGAAAAACACAAAGAACTATCCGAGTCCACATAACCCACTGTGTGTCCTTAAGAAATTTAATCCCCTCAAGTACCCAAGGTTGCATATTAATTCCTCCCAATATAAAACGGATTAACCATTAAAGAAGTAGCGGTATCTCAAACTTCGATAATTTCAACAAACTCAAAATGACAGCAATGAATCACACACACAGACACGATCGATCGATTTTGTTTTGTAAGAAATGTATGCAAAAGAAGGGAAGAATTCGATGCAGAAAAATGAGAGAAAACCTCTCTATTTATAGCCAACAAAGGGTAAATGTCACAACCCTTTGGAAAGAAGACAACATTTCAGAAAGGTTACAACACTTTGGAAAAGGTATAACCTTTCAAATGGTCACAACCCTTTAGAAAGGACACAACCTTTCATAAAGGTCACAACCCTTCGGCATAGTCACAACTCTTCAGGAGAGTCACAACCCTTCATTTCCTGTTCACACCTTTAAAACCCAACAATCCCCCACATGAATAGGGAATGGCTATTGTTAAAACATATGCATGAAAAACTGTGTGATTCGTAAGTAAAGATTGATTG